>KV749094.1:71482-102392 GCA_001692915.1 Glonium stellatum
CAAAATATCACCCTAATACAACAACAAAACCGGGGCGAATATTCATCAAAATCTAGGTGTAAAATGACCAATTGTGCGCTCGTAGGGGATCCTATAGGGCACAAAACAGAAAAGAAAAACCTACCCACTGGTGCAAAATTGAGGCTGTAAAAGGTTGTATTCCTATCTAAGAGCGAGGAAGGAGTCATATACCCCTTTTCCCCTTAGAAATTACATAAGCCATGCCTTCTCTATAATCTTGTAACGCCCACAGATATATCCCGTCCAGTGTCACGGTCCTACAAAATGTGGCTTGTGCGCGAAGACCAGAATTAAAAGTACGTGTATGATGAATGATGTTTAATTCCATTGCTTCTATTGGCTGGCTCTTAAATTTGCCGTTGGAAGGAATGATGATCAATTAAACTAACAATCGCCGGTATAATCCCCTAGTCTAGCGTGGTAGTGTCAAACTCGTTCAATCAAGACTGCACGACAGAAGGGACATGTGTTTTTAATCATAACCCACTCACCAATACAGTGAAGACAGAAAAGATGTCCACAAGCTTTCAGCCGCACGGCATCCACTCCAAGTGAGGAGACGCAAATACTGCAATCATCATCTTCCGGTTTACGGGCGTGTGGCTCAGAGATAACAGCAACATCAACCGCGTTCCGCTGTTCACTATTGAGACTTACAGATCTGAGAATGATGGCAAACTCTTCTTCAGTCGCTTGTAATACCTCGCAAGCAGCTACCACAATAGGTTTGGCGATCCTGAACTGGATCTCTAGCGCGGAAAGATCCGGTCGCTCCGAATGGTACAACCAAGCTCTGGCCCAACTCCGGAGGACTATGTCATCAACGTTTGTGCGTATGAGAGCAGTGCTAACCTCAGGTGAGTCGCTTATATCCTGGCAAAGGTAGGCCCACATCCTTTGATACTGAGTGACGATATTTGCCGGCGGTGCGTGGCCACCTGTCTCTACACTCCTTTGAGATGTGATCAGAACGATTGCAAGGATGCGGCCAAGAATTTGACCCGCTTTTTCAGGTTCTCCGATGAAATCCTCAAGGGCTGTTGTTAATGTTTGAAAATGATATGCCTCACCTTCAGGTGCGGAGTATGTTGGGGGATCCATGACGTTTGGAGTCTCTAACAAGGAAGGGGTGATACGTAACTTACGTGAATGATTTCGTCTTAAAGCTCAGAGAAGAGTGATAATTTGAACCTGCAATTATCTACTCTCTGAGGTTAAGACGTGGAACTTAGTTGATGGGAGAATTACGCTATATAGAGGCGAATATATATACAGTCGTCAACAATGCCCGAAGCATCTTCACTATTTTTGAATAAAGCACTGCACACTTTTGCTTCACCACACGTTTCATTGCTTTTGCCCATCTGTTCTTGGTACGTTAACAATACACTTACCTCAAAATAGCACATGGAAGAACATCAAATAGTTAGAACAATGTCCGACAGGGTGCAAAGGTTAAAGCTGAGTTCGATGAAGTTACGATTCAGGCTGCAGGTCCTGTAGGCTTGCATAGCCCCTATAATGGTTTTGGGCTATCGGGGTAGTAGGTGTCGTAGGAAGTTTCCTAGCAGCTAGTAATGGGAAGCTCTATTAATTCAATTAACAAGCATGGGGCTATGACGAGTCATGAGTCTTCTGCATCCATGATGATCCATCTACACCTTCAGCGATCAATATGTAGTTACTCAGAATTTCCATAGATTTCATTAACACTGTAGTAGTGTTATTGAAGGCGGTGAATTATTTAAGCAGAATAATAGCGATATAATCGTCGCACTCAATACAAGGAACTGCTACCTTGTAGAAATGTTTTAATTTCATCCTAAACCTGATCGTAGTCTTTAGGCCCGCGATAACAACTAACTGAGATCGCTAGTATTGGCTACAGCTCATAATCCTCTAAGATGTTGAAAGCTGGGCAGAGAGAGATCGTCCAATGGTGGCCCCTGCCATATCGTACCTAACGTTATATTAAAATCACAATTTCTTGCCGCTCTACTCTAGCTATGAATAGGAAAGCTCTCTTTGTTCAATTGCTTTAGGCCGGTTTCTTTGATACATTAAGAATCATTGCACAATTCTTTGTCGGCGTTCGAGGCACGTAATGCGCATCCTTCTTTGTTCCCTCACGAGGCTGTTCAGCCCTATTCTAACAATCGTTGCCACACTCGCACCGCAAGAAAAGCCTACCGAGGCTGCAGCCCTCGAATCAACCAGCAGCCCTGCTGCTGGTGACGTCTTAGTCGCCAAAACCACCCTCACAATCTAGTAAAATAAGCCCGCTACTTGAGACTAGTGCTTTATAATCTAGTACAGTAGAGGCCTCCTCATCAGTATTAGAGGTTACAGCGACCACGACAGTTCATGATAGCTCTTCTTTGGCGCCTAGAATATCATTTTCAATATCGCAACGACAGCCACGTTTAAAGAGATCTCAACTTAGCAATCTACTACAACCGCATCATCAAGCAGCGAAATACCATCTTTCTCACTTTCTACTTCTGTAACTCTATTAGTGACACCTACTTACTATTTAGTTCCGAATAAACGCAAATAACCACAACGGACACGATCAGTATCCGGTCGGGATACGGGAAATTAGGGAAGGCCAGCGTTGCAGCGCAGTCAGAAATAGTGTAAATGAAACGAGGCTCAGATAAATTGTACTGGCATCTTCGCTCAGTAAAGTACTATTTAAACAATACATGCCCATAATATTGTAAACGTAAATGCGTTCAGTAATACATGGCAAGGTATGTGAGGGTTAGCAGATATCTAAAAATATCTTGTGCGTTGAGTTATTGCGGGGGGGCAGTTCTGTGAGCTGCTCCCACTGTCGGTGTCGACAGCCATACACATCCTAAAGTCCGACTTCTACCAATCTGACCAGTCTATATTTCTCTGCAGGGTCTAGTCTTACGGACCCCCCGGCATCAATAAGGGTAATGACATGATCTATGCACAATCAGTGCCTCTTCAAAATTCACAGTACCTTAGCATCGTCCATCACTACCTCAATCATAGGTCTAAAGTGAATAGGATAGAAAAACGCGGTCTATTTAGTCCGTATACAATGTTGTAAGTTGTATATTTAGCCATTAGGGTTAGCTTAAAAAGCCCCTAAATTTCTCTTTCAGCTTAATAACTTGAACATTGAATCATATCTAGAAACCGAAACCCCTCGTCAAAATGCCGGCCTTGATTGGGCAGACAATGACGGTACTACTGCCACCATTCTCACGCCGGCCAAACATGTATCATTTCTATCCATTTCTTATGTGGTTTTCCGAACTTTCAAGGCTTATAGTCCATGAACGACCATATTCTGAGATTGAGAGATACTTCATTGGGAGCTGTACCGACGATAGAAATCCCGAACTTCTTCGAGAGAAGCTACCTCAGGTTAGTCTTTTGGATGCAGTTTTCCGATTGAAAAGACAACTGAACTACATTCGAAGCCGAGAGGATTTGCTGGCCGACGGCGGGACCCTAGAATCGTTATTGGCTATGTCTGTGGCCTCGAATATTATTCGAAATGAGTTGAACCGTTTAGGTATGAATACGGTAGATGCAATTCTCATACTGATGCACCAGACCGATTCCATGCACAGACAGGGCGTCCTAATTGACAACGACCGTACATTGCTTCTAGAATGGCTTGACGAAGCTGCTGGACATATTCCAGAACCGATGCGGCGAGGTGAAGTATTCTTCTTTTACGACGGATATCTCGACGAAATTGAAATCATCCCTACCGATGTCGCCTTCGAGCCCACTGGTCGTTGGATTGATGCACTTACTCTGGGTTACCTCTGCTTTGACTTACCGGAGGGAGCCAAATGTCCAATCTGTCTTTGTGAATTCAGTGATAAGTCCATGGATTCAGACACTCGAGTGCTGCAGCTCTCTAAATGTGATCATGCTTTTCACTATGCTTGTTTAGATGAACTGGTAAATAGGGTAGAGGCTAGTAGTAATAAATGCCCATTATGCCGGAAGGAAATTTGCGAACCTCGCGACAGGGAACCAGTCTTGTAATTTTGGGTACAGATCCGAGGGCAGAAATGCGGATAGTTGGGTTTGTTGGTATGCTCTACTTTGATATGAACGGTGTTGTAGGCTATCTTCTAGGCTCTTCCTAGACATTAAGGGTTGGTAGAACCACGGCTAGATTGGAAGTGGGAGGAGTGATGTTTTAGGAATATCTATCGGAACTAGGTTAAGGGATGAAAGACCTGCGCCAAGCTTTTCGATAGCTATGATAGCATTTGTCAAGTCTGTACGGCACTAGGTTAGGTGTTAGTTCGAAGCTCAAAGGTCTTGCTTAATACAAAGCTCCAGCTCCATGTTCTCGACAATAATATTGAATCATTAAACTTTCTAACCAGAGTTGAGCTTCTTGCTCTAGACTCATTTTCCATTTCGCTTAGCCGAACCGTAGGGGCTCCATTGAATGCATCTGTTATCTGGGCAAAAGCCACTTGCTATCAACAATCAAATAAAACAAGTCTAGAAAGGATAAGCCAATTAACCAACCTAATGCTCCTCTGTACCTTTAATATGCTCACTCATCGCCTTGCGCCACCCATCCCTGCTCGCCCATTCATCGCATTGCTGAATAGCAGCTTAAAGCCATTTTTCAGCGCCTTCATGTCTGGATATTGATGGTGCTGCAGCTCAAATGCGTTCGGAATGACCTTGACTGGCCACGCCCCTAATGGTGCCGCCTGTCCAGCCTTGTAGCATAGAATGAAGTAGCCCGGAAACTTTGGGTTAATGCAGAACGCATACATGCAACGTTTCGGGTTGGCTTCTGTGTAGGTGCGAAGCCACTGATCTAGGGAGGGGTTAGCTTGCGTAGAGAAAATGCGAATACTGCAGAGCATACCTGTCTGAGTCTTGCTGCCCTTCTGGTAGCGCTCATCTTTCATCATCTCGGTAACCTTCTTAGCCATCGCCTCAACATGGTTGACAATCAACTCGTCCAGATCTGAATACGTGTTTCGCCCAACTTTCAATGTCTTTCCAAGCGAGTATTCGTTTTCCTTGTCTAGTTCCAGCACGTCCAAGTGCTGATAGATATTGTCCGAAACCTTCCAAGTGACGGCAAGATGGTCCAATCCTTTGGATGAGGGACGGATGACCACTTCACCAGGTTCTTTAGAGCCCAGGTACTCCTCTGCTTGCGCAGCATTGAATGAGAAGAATAGGGGGTGGTTGACCACACGGTGGGCCCGACCAGTGACAATCTCTTTTTCTTTCTCAGCAGCTCGTTTATCTTCTGCCTCCTGCATGTCATCCCATTCCCCTGGCATGCGGTCAACTTCTTTGTGATAAGGTCGCCGTAATAAGTCCTCACGGAAAGTAAGTTGTGCGGTGAGTGCTTTACGGTTAATATAAAGGATCTTGGCCCGGACGGTTTGGTGGATCTGGTATGCCTGACGAGGTTCGATGCCGGTGCTCCCAACTCCTTCAGGATATTCGGATTCTGACACACCGCCTTCGATCCCGCAATCAAGCTTGACTTCTATGTGATCTGGGAATGTGCGCTTAATCTGGACGGGCACGATCATGCCTTCGGCTAGGGACTCGCGAGTTTCGCCTGTGAGCATAGTGAAGATCTCATCCGTTGACATCAACGAGAAGCTACGTCGAATCTCCTCATAAGCGACAAGCAACTCGGCTCGAATTGTTTCCAGGGTCGCTCGCTTTCTTGAATGCATGTTCTCCTCGATTTCTCTAGCATAGTCTTCGAGTACGAGGTCCATGACTTTTTCTTGATCGTTTTCTCGAACCATTTTCCTGATAACGCCGCTAGGACCGTACTCATCACATTCACCCTTGACATCTTCTTCGTCCATTTCCATCGCATCAGCGGCCATTTTGCGACCGAGTTCGTAGTCTTCCGGATGCACTCGGGTGTTGTCCAAATAGTCGGAATCGGTTTCTTGAGGATCGTAGAGAATGTAGAGGAAGCTTGCACAATTTTGGAAGACCTTTGGTCCGACAGCGGGGCGAACATCTCGAGAAGTTGAATAACCGATAAGTTCAGACCGTGCAAAGATTTCTCCCCCCTGTAATCTTTAGCTGAATAGCTTAAATGTAACCACAATTTACTCACATTGTTATTGACTGTTTTCAATATCTGGTTGGCCTTACGAGGTCCTAAACCGCAGACGTAAGGTAGTAGAGTTGCGAGGTATGGACTGCTGACAGCCTCATTGATTTCGATACCGACAAGATTGACCATGTCAACCATTGCCGAGTCAAGACGATCCAGAAGCTTTTCTTGAGGTAATAGATTCTGGTTCGGTACAAACGGTATTGAAACAATGTCTTTGCCTAGGGCGGCGTATTCAAGTAAGGGACTCTGCAGATATCTTGCTAGAGCAATGCAGTACCTTACGAGAGGGGGGAAGTTGGGAAATTCGGCTGCGGCGCGGTCGCTATTGTAGTATAGTCTCGCAACCTCATCGTTGACCATTATAACTTCCAGCTTGTCGCTCTTCTCGTTGCCTTCATCATCTGGATCCTCGTACTCTGGACCACGAAGATCATGTCTGTCGATGATGTCCTGTAAGTCCTTAAAGAGCCTGCGGGTCTCAACCGCGAAGCCGCTCACTCCAATAACATCCGGCTTTCGACGTCGTGTTATCTCGGCAAGCCTTGCAACATCTTTTCCGTCAGATATGTACCTATCGGGATTACCGAGTCGGAGGTCAGTAAATTTGCCGCTCTCAACAACTCGACCATCTGGTTCCACGAAAGCCCAGCAAATAGCGTCACCTCTACCACCTTTACCATTGGACAAAGATAATACCCTGGGAACGGTTCCCGGATCGGTACCCTTGGGCTTGTAAGGTGCTTGATCCAATTTCTCATAGTACTTCTCTCGAGCGCTCTTGCCAAGCTCGTTTTCGCATTCGGCCCTGAGAGTTTCCTTTACTCCTCTTGCCATGATCTTTTCTAATTTCGCTAGAGCTATATCTAAGACTTCTCGTCGTAGTGTGTTCCAGGCGTCCGCAACTTCGCTGAAATTGTCTGACTCGATGTATTGATATAGGTTTTGTTTGAATCTGTCATAGCCGTCCATTCGAACTTTGACTTCGATCAAGCCCTCCTCTTCAGCTTTGAGCATTTTGAGATACATGTCCGGCTGACGACTAAGAGAGTGGAAATCTTGGCCACGAAGATATTTGAACTCGTAATAAGGATGATCTTCACCGATTTTACGAGCCCCCTTCTCAGTTCGAACGCAATCAACCATACCGTTCTGATAGAAGCACTGACGCATATATCTCCGCATGCGAGGACTCATCACCAGCTCTTCAGCGTACATGGCCTTTGCTGTACGAAGAACCTGCACACCAGTATGGTATTCCGGAGGCTCGACGAGTGAGTCAGCCATATCGTCAGGTCTCTCGGTAGGATCCTCAGTGTATTGCCGCCGGCCTGTAGCAAGGATATTTTGGGCAAAGCTATCTGCCGTGATACCAAAGGCGCGGACCATGCTGTATACCTTGCTTGCTCGAACTCTCTCGAAAATATTCCGGGAGGATTGTGCGCGTTTTTGGGTTCCGTTCGCTTCAGACTCTATGATGTTGATGTCTTTCATCTCGGCGGAGTACTGAAAATGTAAGTAGTCCTGAATTTCTTGAAGTTCCTCAATAGTTACGGCTTTTGGCACCATCTCTTCAAATACGGGATCAGATGTGTTGGTGATGGACTTTAAGTTGTCATAAGTTCGTTGTAGACCATCGCGCTTTTCCGCCAGGGCCCTGAATTTGAGATCTAACTCGAATATTTCCCATAGATCATTTTGAACTAATAGTCTCTCAGGCGGAGCATCGGGTGGTGGAGCCTCCGGGTCATCAAGATCGAGGGAAGGATCACCTCCTGCGTGGATAAGGTAGTCTTTCCTGTGTGTGAAGATAAATGGAACTTCATAATCCTCAACGGTAAGAAATTCCAAGACTTTTCTCACTGCTCGTTGGAACGGTTCGGTGAAATAGCGAGCCAACCGCTTTTTAGGTAGCAGTAGGCTTGTGATCCAAAGCGCTTCCTCTTTCAGTCGAGCCTGCATCTCTTCTTCCGAGAGCTCCAGCTCCTTGAAAGGCTTCCTAGCAAGCTGTAACCGTTCCGGAACGTCCTTTTCGCGAATTACGTTGTCCTCATCCGTAAGCATCTTGTCTATAAGTTGAGAGGGCTCGAAGACATCCTTGAGCTCGAGTTCTTGGCCTTCTCCTTGCTCTCTCTCATCGGCTTCGATTTGTAGATCAATAGCCCAGTCATATTCCGTTCCATCACCGAAAGCGGCTCGGAAGTCTTCTTCGGCAGCTTCATCTAAGCCAGCTGCTTGTAGCCCAGAAACTCCAGCTAGGCCAGTGAGACCTGGCCTCGCGACCTCCCTATCTTCCATGAGCTCTCGTTGTATGTCATCTTCAAATTCGTCCTCTTCAATAAAATCTGCGAATTCATCGAGCATTCCACCCCTGTGTTCTCGAGCAGTGGCCCGCCTGTCGTCGAAGTCGTCCCCCACATCATCGTCATCCGAAAAGATTTCTTCTACTCCGCGAGATTCGTGGGCTGTCCGATCTTCTTTGTGGCCGCGCTTTAGGCGTTTGTACTTTGACTAACCGGCTTCAGTAAGCAGATAAACACGATAGACCAAGGTTTTCGTACCTGAGAGGTTTGCCTAGGCTCAAAGTCAGGATTTGCTTCCCCAATAAGATCCAAATCCTCATCATCCAGAGCAGCTTCTTCCTCCTCACGCTCCAGTCTTCGGCGCTTCCTCTTTTCGCGTCGGCGCGCGGCTCGCTCGTCTTCGTCCTCGTCCTCATCAACGATGAAGCCTTCTCGAATCTATATAGCGGATGTCAGAAATTTGACCAAAAGATTGTAGCTAGGGCGCGAGGGTCCCAGAACTCACAGCAGCTGCCTCTTCCTCATCATCATCCTCTTCTTCCTCACTTGAATCGTCTAATCCTCCATTTGTACCATTTGACTTTTTCCTCACTTCGCCTGTCTCTTCATCAAAGTCCTCATCATCCTCTTCACTGCCTAACTCAGCGACATCATCTACAAGGAGGTTGGCCGACATGAGGAGAGTTTGGAGGGAGTCGAGGTGAGGAATTCGGAACGATTTCTAGGAGACAAGGCTAGGGGTCGTAAAGGTCGTAATACAAACTTGGGGTTGAACTCGCGACGATTGGATAGATTATGTGAATGCGATTGACTTGGCTTGTTCGCATCTTCGGCGGAGGAGAGGTTGAAGGCGGAAATATCGAGCCTCTTTGATTAGTCATGATTTACATCGCGTATTAGTGATATTTAGCAGGGGAGACCTCGGTAACACCAAATGCAATACTGCTAATACTAAATATCTCTATTTCAAACATAGGTAATTGTAAGTGATTCAAGCATTATGATTATGGTGCATGGGGAACGATAAGCTTGTAAACTAATCGCAGGCTTGTCTGTTTTCTCTTCCCACTTTTAAAATAGTCCTTCAGATTGAGAGCGTGGAAGCAACCGCCAATCTGAGGCACTAGGAACAAGCGTGAAGCAGAGCGGCCGAGAGTCATGCGGAAATGAAACCCTCCTGGGGATTCTCTAGAGTACAATAGCAACCACCTATTCAGCACAATATAATTTTCTTCACCATCTTACCCACAATAGTATTATCTACTACATTGTATCGATACCCGTGTCATTCTTAAGTGCCTATTATCTGGGAGGACTGCTCCATCTGTTCGCGCCCGACCTCCCCACCAAATCGCCCCACTACCATCAGCTTCTCGACTTCTTGTACGGCATTCGAAACCGACTCCACGAGGTTTTCACCCTCCGATAACTATTTGAAGGCATCCGCGCGTCGGGGACCAATACTTGCTGGCCCCGGAAGAGTCATCCAACAGCTGTCCCGAAAGCGTTAATCCAATAGACGCAGTAGCCTCCCTTTGCGATAGGCCTCCTGATTGGCGAAACAGTTGGACAGCATCCTTGGGCGGCAAAGACGAAACATAGGGCGACGCTGCCCTGACCTTCTTTCTCTGACCTTCCCACCGGTTTCATATCGATATTTGACTGTCGCCGAGACCGCGTCACCTATTTTCAACCACCACCGTCCTCCATTTCTAACATACGAGGGCGACAACCTCATATCGTCAAAATGGCCGACGCTTTCAAGACGAAGACGATGAAGCGGAAGAACGTCAAGGGCCTCGCTCTAAGCGCACCCCAACCTAAACCCTCGGCTCCTTCCGCTGGCGATTCGCAGATACCTGGTGCCCTCGGGAACGATGAAGCTCGGACAGACACACTGGAGATTGGGGTCGAGTTCCGATTGGACTTGAAGGCAGAAGACCTGATAGTAATGAAAGAGCTTGGTTCAGGGAATGGAGGCACAGTGAGTAAGGTACAGCATGCTGCTACGAAGGTTATAATGGCGAGGAAGGTCAGTATACGCTTTATCTTGATCTTGGTTTGGTAGTGGCTGAGCTGAGACTAACGCACTTAGATCATCCATGTCGAAGCAAAGAACGAAATTCGAAAACGTATCGTTAGAGAACTCCGAATCATGCACGATTGCAACTCCGAATACATCGTGGCGTTCTATGGGGCGTTCCAGAATGATACTGGCGATGTCATCATGTGCATGGAGTATATGGATGTCGGGTAATTGCGTCCTCTTTGTGGTTTTGTTTCTAGCACGAAAACTAATGTGAATGTTTCTCACAGGTCACTAGATTGGGTTTCCAAGACCTTTGGCCCAGTACGAGTTGATGTGTTGGGTAAGATTGCAGAGGCTGTACTTGGTGGCCTCTCATATCTTTACACTGCACATCGCATCATGCATCGTGACCTTAAACCTTCCAATATCCTAGTCAACTCCCGCGGGCAGATCAAACTATGCGATTTTGGCGTTTCCAGCGAACTGGAAGGCTCGATTGCGGAAACATTCGTAGGAACAGGAACATATATGGCTCCTGAACGGATACAAGGTTCTCCTTACACCGTCAAGTCGGACGTTTGGAGTGTTGGCCTTACATTGATGGAGCTTGCAATTGGGAAGTTTCCATTCGGGGGCAGTGATAATGATGCGGATGAGCCAGGTGGACCTCAGGGTATTCTGGATCTTCTTCAGCAAATCGTGCTTGAGCCAGCACCAAAACTTCCCAAGAGTGATGCGTTCCCGTCAATCCTAGAACAGATGATTGAGAAGTGTTTGATGAAGGACCCAGCGCAGCGACCAACCCCGAAGGAACTCTACGTAAGCTAACCTTCAATAATTTCAAGTATTGCAGTACTAATAGTATCGTAGGAGGCAGACCCATTCCTTCTCGCTGCCAAGCGAACACCCGTTGATCTTGAAGCCTGGGCAGTTAGTATGATGGAACGACATAACCGCAAATCTCATCTTGCACCGCAACCATCCCCAGCTTCCTCATTAACAGCGAGAACTCCAACATCTAATGAGTCCATCCCATCTGATACAAACGGGACGGGCCCGGCTCCGCCAAGACCCATGTATCCGATGAGAACATCAAGTGCGTCCAGCCAAAGTACCATGTCTTTACCAATTCGGCCAGCTCCAGCTCCTAGTAGCTCATCGCCTCAAATTAGAAGGTGGGATCGCGAGGTCTAAAATATATAATCTCATCTGAAAGAGTTAGTCGGGAAAATGATGGTCTTCCGGAGGTGGCTCTCATATTGTCTCATTTTAAAAAAGAGTTCATTGCGGTTGTGCATGCTATTAACCTGTTTAGTCAAAGGTTGTACATGAGTTTTGTCTTGAGTGTTTTGGAGCGAAGGAGCCTTCATATTTCCCCTCCATCACACCCACCTCATCCTAGCATTCAAACGGCGTGTCTTGCTAATTTTGCTTGGGTCGCAGGCCTGGCGCCTTGACACATTCTTGCTTTGTTACTCCTCTTACGTTGGGCTCATGGAGACGAGCGAGAGATGAAGCAAGGGCACCGAAAGGTTGCCATATTGGAGTATGTAGTTGAGAGGAAGAAACACCCGATTTGGAAGGTCTTATAGTCGTTACGTTTGATCTTAAGAATATCAGCAATCCGAAATTGCTTGTCATTCCAATTGTAACCCTTCACCTGAGCCATTAAAACAAGTGCCTCACCAAAAACTACTCGAATTGCGTCATGATATGTCTCCGTAGGACGGGTCCATAGCTTCTTCCAAGCGACGGCTGGCACCACCACCTAAGAGCTTTTAGCCCTACTTGATAGCTTCGGTGTTGCATTCTACAAGCAGCTTAATCATATATTTCACGAGCTATAATACCCTACCCCGGATTTGCACCACCCCACAAACGCACTCCACAAAAGCCAAACAATGCTTCAGTCATCACTAGATTTAATCTCAGGTCATCATCTATTGTGCATAAGTACCCAAATCGTGCCTTGCCTTCCCCGCAATTGGTGGGATCCGTATTTTGCTGTATGCAGTCGCCCGAGCCTCAAGCCTCAGCCCGACTTCCACGGAACTTCCATTTTCCTTCTAGAAAACTTCTAGAACAAGGAGAAAGACCAGCATTGTGCATGAAGCACCCCGCATACCAAGCGGATATCACACCAGATCCGAAGCTTGTCTCCATGCAATAGCCCTAAAGACAGCCTTGAAACCAGGGACAGAGTCCGTCGGACTCTCAGTAATCCATATGGCCCCTAGCAATCATCGGCGCGCCATGTCTCTCTCCAGTCTCCACATCGGATCTCGTGATCACTCTGCGTCACTGCGTCGCACACAACAGACCTAGGCTAAGCATAGCTCGCTCGAAATATATTATAGAGGACCACCACGATTCAGGGTAGAACCTCGCACCTTCCATCCTCGGCCATTCCGTCGACCAGTTTACAAGCCGATCGCGCCAGCATAGCCAAATACACAACCCACAACCATAGCATCTCCACTATCGACCCTGTACCTCAATGCGCGAAATTTTGAACCTTGCAACTTCGGTGGCTTTCCTATTACCCTTTCTTTACTGGCTTATGCTGAGATGCGGGGTTCCACTTCGGGGGTTTAGCTTGGCGTTTTCGTGTGATGATTCGTTTGGTGCGGCTGCGCTAAGGATTATAAAGAGATTGAAGGACTCTCAGACGGGCTACCTTGAGCATTCAATCCAGTAGGCTTTAGGGGGGTTAAATATTACACAGCTGTACCTCTGGGATTTTCTGTTTCTTGCATCATCCTCTTTATTTAACCGTCTCCCGCCTACTATATTTCTTTGTTGAAACGGCAGCACGAGAATGAAACGAAACATTCTTGAGGCTGTGGCTGTGGCTGTGGCTTTTACTAGCGTTGCTGTAAACGCTGCCACTCCCGCGGAATGGCGCTCGAGATCTATTTATCAAGTACTTACTGATCGGTGGGGATTCTTCTATCAGATAATTGTAAATGACTTGCTAATATTTAATAGATTTGGCCGTGCGGATAACAGTACAACTGCGACTTGTAACACTGCTGACCGGGTGTATTGTGGTGGGAGCTATCAAGGCATCATCAATCATTTGGACTACATCCAGGATATGGGCTTTACTGCCGTAAGTTTTCTATCGAGGGAATTATTAGATGAAACATTGACAGCATACTTTAAATTAGATTTGGATTTCTCCGATTACCTACAACCTGCCTCAAGATACTCCATATGGTTACGCTTTTCATGGTTATTGGCAACAAAATCTTTATGCTTTAAACTCCAATTTTGGTACTGGAGCTGAGCTAAAGGCTCTGGCTACTGCGTTGCACAATCGTGGAATGGTATGAAGTCCTCATACACTTTCTTTGTCTCGTTTCTTTGAAGTCATCAATCTTCAAGGCTTCTGTTTATTTACTTATATTTTATTGCGCAGTACCTTATGGTTGACGTCGTCGTCAACCACAATGGTTGGGACGGTAGCGAAAGCAGCGTTGTCTACTCCGACTTTTACCCCTTCAATGAGGAGTCTTACTACCATCCCTACTGCGAGATTACGAACTACGATAATCAAACCAACGTTGAGGATTGTTGGTTGGGTGATTCAAATGTTGAGCTAGTAGACTTGAAAACCGAAGACTCTACTGTAGCGAGCATGTATCAAACGTGGATTACACAACTTGTGTCAAATTATTCGAGTAAGTTTGAGTATCGTCGCTATATTTAGTGATTTAAATTAACGTATGGTTTCTTAGTTGATGGTCTTCGTATCGATACTGTTAAGCATGTCGATAAAGCTTTCTGGCCAGGATTTAACAGTGCTTCTGGGGTCTTCTGCACGGGCGAAGTCTATGACGGTGATCCCACGTACACTTGCGACTATCAAAACTACCTCGACAGCGTTCTGAACTACCCAATGTACGGCCTCTTTTATTTCGGAACTCACACTGTGTTACTAATAGTCATTCAGCTACTATCCGCTTACCGCTGCTTTCCAATCCACGTCTGGCAGCATCTCAGGCCTTGTTAATGAACTCAACACCATGAAATCTGGATGCAAAGATACTACTCTTCTCGGTAGTTTCTCCGAGAACCACGACGTCCCACGCTTTGCGTCTTATACATCCGACTACTCCCTAGCTAAAAATATCATAGCCTACACCATCCTTTCCGATGGTATTCCGATCATTTACGCCGGCCAAGAACAGCATTATTCAGGTGGTAACGATCCATACAACCGCGAAGCCACCTGGCTCTCCGGCTACAGCACCTCTGCTACACTGTATACGCACGTCGCCAGCTTGAATCAGATCCGTAATCAGGCTATCTACAAGAATAGCACCTATCTAACATATCAGAACTGGGTTATCTACTCCGACTCTTCCACCATCGCTATGCGCAAGGGTTATGATGACAAGCAGATCATCACGGTTTTGTCAAACCTTGGAGCGAGCGGGAGCAGCTATACCTTGAGTTTAAGCAATACTGGCTGGAGCTCTGGCACTTCAGTTGTTGAGGTTTTGAGCTGTACATCCGCAACAGTGGATAGCAGTGGCAATTTACCGGTTCCAATGGCCTCAGGCTTACCCCGGGTCTATTACCCTCTCGCTCAATTAACGAGCAGTGGAATTTGTGGGAATTGAACACGGTTTATAGTCGAGTAAATTTTTTAGTGCGGATAACGTCGTCGAATTTTTCCTCGTGTGTTAGGATAGAATATAGGGTAGTTTATATTTGATAAAATAGGGATGACATGAAGTAAGGACTTAGCGTCAGGATGGCTTGAAAAGGTA
The DNA here is from genome assembly GCA_001692915.1 of Glonium stellatum. Taxonomy (NCBI): domain Eukaryota; kingdom Fungi; phylum Ascomycota; class Dothideomycetes; order Gloniales; family Gloniaceae; genus Glonium; species Glonium stellatum. The sequence continues at coordinate 86,735 of KV749094.1, forward strand.
TTGGGGAGTTAGAGCCCTCAATCTCCAGTGTCATTCTTATACTTAGTGTTTGGAATGTTCGTGCGCCCACTTGACAACCATGTGCCTATGTTTTCACCGATTCGCCGACTCGCTAGTTGGTTATTTAATATTTATTGATTTATCGTTTCTATCAAAGAGCTGTGAATTGCCAACGCTGAGCCATAGTGAAATATCTGCTCGGTGTTCAGCTTCTTTATATCCGTGGCTGCGCTACAGCTGGTGGATCTGGAAATAATTAATGTAATGAGGCCTACGGTCGCAACTACTCCAGCTTTTTGACAACAATTTGATGTTAAATTGCAGTCCACTTTTGGCCACCTCGTTTTGACGCGAATTCGTGTCGTTTTAGATATAAGTCTATCACATGCTAATAACGTGGTCTACTAAGATATAAGTTTATTATGCTAATAATTTATTAGTCTATTCAAATATCTATAATAACTATCTCGTATCGAGAACTGTTGCTACCTTCGTTACCACCTTCGTTACCACCGCCGCTACTACCTCGCCGTCTCTCCACCTCGCTACCTTGCCATCTCGGTTCACCTCTGCCCCTATTCCTGCCCCTGTCTCTGCCCCTGCCTCTGCCTCTGCCCCTGCCCCTTCTTGTCTCTGCTTTGGTTCTGATTTCCTAATCAGCACGTTAGCTATCACGTACAAATATAAGAGAAGGGACAGAGAAGAAGTAGAGGCAGAGGCAGAGGCAGAGGCAAAGGCAAAGGTATGAGCAGAGGCAGGAGCAGAGGTATGGGCAAGAGATGACGAAAATTAATAAGAAAATGATGGCAACACTAGAGTAACCATCGAATCTCTCAGCAAACTTTATAGAAAAGATGTACCTTAGCTAGTACGCGAGATATTAAGTAAAAAAACTATACATCTTACACCATTTATCGCATTTAAAAATTAAAAATATACCTCTACTAAAGTGGGGGATATATTTTATTATATAATGTATTAGTCAAATTGTCAAATTTTAATCGCTCTATCTTATAATACGGTGGTATTTGTTCTAAATTGTGTAGAAGTTGCGACCGTAGGGTTGGAAGTCATGTCTCTGGACCTCGCTGGCATGTTGTTCAATTAATAGAAATTTGCAAAGGCCACCTGCTTTTCCATCTTAGTTTTGGACAACTCTAGAACCAGATAAAAAAAGACGTTATTAGTTCCATAAGTTTACTAAAGGTATACACCATTAATGACTGTCTTGGAAGTCTTTGATTCTCCAGTGAAACGAAACAACGGCATTGTTAACCACGCAACACTCATTATCAAAATGCCTTTAACTAAAATTTTCTACTATCCAAAGAAAACAAGATGCCTTGAAGCCAACGGTAAACTTTCCGGGGATGTGTTTAATTGGGTATTTCTACGGAAGAACTATACGATAGTCAACTCTTATGTTTATCACTCTACGCAAGCTCGGCGAATTAGGGGTGTGGTCTCTGTGCCGTAGGGCTTATTCTCCAAGCAGCGCTGTACGAGAATAACAGGCTTACCCTCTATGGATGGTTCAACTGGTGGTGTGATGAGGATATCGTAGACCTTCTGGGTGTTTGCGTAGACAATGGGGAATTCGTGCCTAGCACCAAATTTGAGAAAGTCTAGCAAATTATTGCTCTTTACTAATGCTGTGGTAGATGTAGTCCGGGATATCTTTGGGTTTGCGAGTCTTTCCTTACAGATCTGTTTAGTGAAAATTTTCAGTCAAGTTCTCTTCATTTATGGCCACCATATACCCGGGGAGAGGAGCATTCATTCTTTTCATTTGCAGAATATCTAAATTGAACCTTTCTTCATAAACTTTGAACATGTTCACATCATCTGCAAATTAAAATCTGACGTGATGAAAGAGCATTTCTACAAAGAGAACTAAACCCACCTTCAACATCCCTCCCCCTCTACCCCCTCATTCAAGACCCACCAACCCACCCTACTCAACCACCTTCCCAAACCCAAACCCCCTAACCCCATTACTAACCCAAACCCCCTCCCCAACCTCCACCGTATCCACAAGCACAGGCTCCTCCATACACAACCCCTTCCCCAGCGCCCAGCGCCGCGTCGTCCCGCGCTGCCCTCCACTCCCGACCTTCTCACTCCGCACACTATGGCCCCAGCGGCCCGGAAACGGCGTCCGCATCTCGCCCTCGTCCTCGTTGGGGTTCTGCCCGGGCGTCGGGAACACAGGCTCGGTGTCGGAGAGCGCGAGATGGCCGGCGGGCACCCCGACCGGCGGCGTCACCCAGCGGCCCCCGCGGTACAGGTACAGCGATGTCATGCTGCCTTCGGTGAGCTCGTTGCACGGGTTGTGCAGCAGGACTTCGTAGTTGGTGGAGCTGGGGGCGGGCGTCGTGGATGGGGGGTCGTCGGGGAGAGTGCGGTTGCGGGAGGCAGTGTAGTGGTCGCGGTGGGTGGTTTTGAGCGACGTGAACGGCGTGATGGGGGTTGCGATTGGGTCGAGTTTGAGGATCCAGGTGGGGGTTTCTGGGGTTGGTGGGGAGGCGGGGAGGGAGTCTGTGAGCCCGAGAGATAGTGCGCCTCCAGTTAGAGGGGATGGCTTGAAGGTGTTGGCGGGGTGAGGTGGAGAGGGTGGTTTAGGGGGATCCAGGGATGGTGGATAGAGTGTTGAGAGCGGAACGGCAGGCACGGGGGCTAGCTCAACGGAGAGGTTGGCTGCGCGGTCAAAAAGGATGCGGACCTTCAATTTGTGTTAGAGAATTTGTTATAATATGGATGAGTATAATTGCTACTTTTAATGGCCCATCTTCCGTTCCAGTTTCTTTCTGATAGGTTTGAACCTTTTCAAGCAGCGTTTTCGAAAGGCTTTCGCCATCTGCAAGCTTATTGGCTACATTAACCCATCCAAAATGCTGAGCTGCTTCCAGCATGCGGTCACGATGGTACACGAGCATGTAGAATGGGCTTGGAGAATGGAAGCTTAGCACCGGGGAGCTGTTTTCGGAGCTGGCGAGGAGGATGGGGTCATAGCGGAGAGAGGTAAAGAGCTCGAAGCTTGGAGGAGAGGACGACATGTTTAAACGTAGTAATTCAAACGTCTATTTGAGCTTTCCAATCTACAATGCTCACGAATATTAGTGTGAGGGCGGAGGAAAAATCGAGACTCGACGTTCATGCATAAAGGCAGACGGAGAACATTGACGTGGTCAACAGAATCTAGCAGATACAGCAAAACGGTCAATTAAGAAAGTCAATTCATAGGAGGTATATAAATGCAGGATATAAACGCAGGATGCAAGCTTTTCTTAATAGCGCAAGCGGATTAGTTGTTGTTAAAGTCACGTGATCGACTGACGTGTACCTGAAGTGCTGGAAAAAGCAATGAAACAGAAGAAAAGATAGATTGCTGAATGTGGCTACAAATATATAGAGCATTAGTAGAGGGTAATAAGATAACCCTTACCTGATATGGATACTAGTTGTTATAAATTAGACCTGTTCTGAAAAATGAGAATTGGCCCGTCCTCGTCGACGTAATGAGCTCGGCCCTGGTCCGTTGGTTAACTCCATCAGCCAGGTCGGAAATTTACAACAGCCAGCTCCAGCTCCTCTCCCAAGCACGAGCAATACCGTCTCATCCACCCGCCATCTCCTGCTCCTACCCACCCCACAACCGCGTTTGATATCTTTGTAAGGGCGCGGTATCTTCTTTTTTAATATTTGAGGTCGCGCGTTTTGCATCATGTCGGCCCAGCGAGTCCCAATTCCACAGAGCCCTCGGCCCGTCCCAGTTGAAAACCTCACATCCGGATCGTCATCCTTATGGGATAGAATATCGACATGGGCGTCTGAACATAAGGGTGTTGTTTATACAATCGCAGGCGTTACACTAGTTGTCACGGCTGCAGGAGTGATATATTATGTGTCGGATTCCGGAAAAGATGCAAAGCAGCAAGAGTCGGCCAGTGCAAAGAGAAAAAGCAAGAAAGATAGACGAAAAACGAAGAAGGATGCCGAAGAGAAGCCTAAAGAGGAGGTTAAGACTGGTAAATGACTTGGAGCACTGTGGTAGCTGTGGAAGCTAATAAGGAGACAGAGGATAAGAAACCCACAGTCACCGCCGAGACCGAGGATGAACTGCCTCAGGTTGACGAGAGCACAGTCGCGACGCTATCGGAGCAAGTACGGTTCAATTCCAATCCGTACTATGACGTTTTTGACATTTTTTAGGACCGTAAAGATTATGCGGCCAAGCTTAAGGCTGCCGGCAATAAAGCATATGGAGCAAAAGACTACGACCGGGCTATTGATCTCTATGGTAAAGCTATCCTATGCAAACAAGATCCCGTTTTCTACTCAAATCGCGCCGCCTGCTGGAATGCGAAGTCGGATTGGGAGAAAGTGATCGAGGACACAACCGCCGCAATCAATCTAGACAACGAATATGTTAAGGCCTTGAACCGAAGAGCGAATGCATACGAGCAAATTGAACGGTTCAGCGAGGCTTTGTTGGACTATACTGCTAGCTGCATTATTGATGCATTCCGCAACGAACAAAGCGCTCAGAGTGTGGAACGATTACTCAAGAAGGTTGCAGAGGCGAAAGGCAAAGCTATTTTGACTGGAAAGGAGAAGAAGTTGCCGAGTCCTACATTTGTCACAAATTATTTGCAGAGTTTCCGACCGAAGCCTCCACCTGAGGGACTGGAGGAAGAAGCGGAACTCGACGATGATACCGGAAAAGGACAATTAAGGAAGGGCTTAATTGCAATGAACCGGAAGACATCAGATGGATATACAGAGGCAGCAGAGGCGTTTGATAAAGCTCTTGAGTTAGGTGGTCTGGATGAACATGAGGCTTTTGCATACAACATGCGCGGAACATTCAGATATCTGAAGGGTGATAACGAGGATGCGCTGGCAGATTTGAGCAAGAGTGTGGAGCTTAACCCGGCTTTAACACAAAGCTTCATCAAGCGCGCCAGTATGCATTTGGAACTAGGTATTTTTCGCAGCCACTTTCAGCAATGTCGTCTAACACAATCTAGGAAACCGAGACGCAGCAGCGGGTGACTTCGAACAAGCCATGGAGCAGAATAAAGATGATCCAGATATCTACTATCACCGTGCGCAACTCCACTTCATCCTTAGCGAATTCGCCGAAGCCGCAAAGGACTACCAAAAATCCATCGATCTTGACAAAGACTTCATTTTCTCGCATATTCAACTTGGCGTAACGCAATACAAGATGGGATCTATCGCATCATCAATGGCTACATTCAGACGTTGCATGAAGAACTTCGATAAGGTGCCCGATGTATATAACTATTACGGCGAACTTTTGCTCGACCAACAAAAGTACCAGGAAGCTATTGACAAATTCGACACAGCAGTGGATATGGAGAAGGCGACGAAGCCGCTTGGAATGAATGTTCTCCCACTCATCAACAAAGCGCTCGCATTATTCCAGTGGAAGCAGGACTTCGCGGAGGCGGAGAAGCTATGCCAAAAAGCGCTAATCAGTACGTACCACCCAATCTAACGTGAATGAGACTTACTGACCCCCTAAAGTCGACCCCGAATGCGACATCGCCGTTGCAACAATGGCGCAACTCCTCCTACAGCAAGGCAAAGTGACAGAAGCGCTCCAATACTTCGAGCGCGCCGCCGAGCTCTCTCGAACAGAGGGCGAAATCGTGAACGCACTCTCCTACGCCGAGGCCACACGGACGCAGCTCGAGGTAAGGCTGAATCCCCTCCCCTCCCCTCCCCTCCCCTCCCCTTTAAACATAAGCCGCAAAACTAATCACCACACCCCTCCTCCCAGGTCCAGGAAAAATACCCCCAGCTCGCCAACCGCCTCCAAGGCATGGGCGGCGGGATCGGTGCCGGCATGCGATAAATCCCCGCCTCCCCCCCAACCTCTTTTCCTTCCCACCCTCCCTCTCTGGACCTCTCGGATCGATTTAGAGTAATGCTTCGGACCTCCGCCCCGCTTTTGGCCACCGACTTGTATTTATGCCCTCTCTCTTCTCTGCTTACAGCGGCACTCACCCCCCTCCCCTCCCCTGGCGTCTGCGTGGCCCTTTTACTAAGTGGCTTTTTTGCGGCCGCTTTGCTGGGGCCGTGTGGTGCTGGCTGGGATAGGGGGGGCTGCTGCGTGTGCGTGTGCGTATGTGTGTGTGTGTGTGGTGGTGTTTGCATCCCCTCCCCTCCCCTCGTCCCCCCGTTTTACCTGGGGGGCTGTGTGGGCGTGGTTGGGGGTTTTGTTTGTAATTGATGGATGGATGGATGGAAGGCTGGCAGGAAGGGTGCAGGGAAGCGGATGAGTTATGAGGGTGTTGGCGAGTTGTGGCGTGTAAAATACATTATCTTTTTTTTTATATCTTTTGCTGCTTTTTTGGGAGAGAGGGTGTGGGAAGAAAAAGTTCGTAGGGTAATGCATTGGATGGCTCTTAGAGGATTCGGAGGTGTGCGTGAGTGCAGATGTGCGTGTGATGTGAGGCGTGCTATATTTGTGGGTTGAATTACGCACGGACCTAGAATGCTGCAGTTCGCTTTGTCTGGCTTCCTTCGAGAAATCCTTCTCGTATAACATCCTACATCTACCCGGTAAACGATTCGAGGCTTGCTTAGTTAATTATTAGAGAACGCAGTTGATCAGGTTGGCTAGGTTCATGATAACGGTGAGTGTTGCGTTTCGCCTTTATGACCGCGAACTTGGCATGAACTGATGTAGATGGGGCTGAATCAATTGCAGGGTACGTTGGGGCCGCATTGATTAATCAAGAACATGCATATATACATGTATTGGGGCTACATACGAAAAAACCAAACGCTATGTTCGAAACTGGATGAATGCATGAAAAACGAGACCGAAGCCCAACCTACCGTGAGCAGCCACACTCCTAAACAGAGCCACAGAGTTGAAGTAAAGGGTCAAATGATTAACCTACGAAGGAGCTGACATGTAGTGATGCGCAACCTTAATTTCGAATGCGTATTCTTCCTTTTTATGAGGGTAAACCCCCAAACCACGGGCTCGCTTCGCTCAATTCGATATCACCATCCAGTGTTTCTCGAGCGCAGCGAGCCTGGGGTTGGGGAGTTTACCCCTATAAAAGGTTGTTACGAACTCCTTCATACCTCACAGACCTACCTTTACATCGCAGCCGCCAACACATACCCGAGTGTCGGCTATCCAGGGCAACAACAGCCCTCCAATCCGGTTCGATAGCCAAAGTAGTTCTCGCCCTCGCGGCACCCAAAGACATTCTTTAGGTCTGTATACGCCGTAACATCGTCACCCTCGGCGTCGTACGTAGCAGCAATCGCCCAACACCGATAGTACACAGTGTGCCCGCTCTGCGGGCCTGCTCGATTTATTGGCGCGTCTAAATCGGCAGCTGTGTCTAAGTGTTGCTGGCAAAGGTATAGCTTCGTTGGTAGAGAGTAGGGCTGTGGGTTCCCCGGTGCATCGTAGATGGCGTCGTAGTAGTACGGCTGTGTTTGCGGCCAGTTCCACAAAGGCAGGACACCGGTGGAGGGGCGGCGGGACGGCTCGAGGGTATCTGAGTCTTTCTTAGTGACAGCAGAGAAAGCGAGCAGGCCGCGGAGGAAGTCGCTGGTTTGGGGGGGCGGGAACTGCGAGGTGGTGGGGAGGAAGAGAGGTGGTGGTTTTGCAGACTACAGCCTGCGCGGAGGACGGAGCGGCCTTTTGGCGCGAGGCGGGCGAAGGAGAGAGTAGTGCTGCAACGGCGACAAGGGATGCTGGTTTCTTCTTGCCGTGTGATGTTATCGCGCAGTGGATACTGTGCCTAAGTCTACTTTGGCACGAAGGCTAGTCTTTCGGGCGGGATGCTCTCTGCCTGTCGCTTGCAGTCTAGCGGTGCACGACTCGGCCATTTGCTCTTGTCCGGGCGCTGGTACGACGCAATTTTTCCAAATACGGAGCAGTAGACGCACCAAGGCGTGAAGTTTGGGGGCTTGTAGACGGTAACTGCTTCAACCATCTCCCATTCCGTCTCGTTGGTGCCGGTTTACGGCTGAGACTGATCGGAGTCGATCTAATTTTCTATCATGGTGCAAATATTTCCATCCTAGATGACACATTTAAATTTAGCTACGTCGTATGTGCAGGCACTGGTCTTGTGGTCTTTGGCCGAGCAATGGAAGCACCAGAGGTACTTGTCATAGACTTTTTCGATATTGGCTTTCATCGCTTGGAGGTAGTCAAGTCGATCTTTGCGCTCGTCTGCTGTGCGATTAGCTTCGCTTTTGCACCACTGACAAATGAAGCAAGGATTCTGAGTAGAGTTGTTCTGGTTCGGATTGCCGTGATTCGGACAGTGGCTTTGTTTATGATATCTATCCCCACACGAACAAGGCTCATCTAACGGCTGAGCGCGGCAATACATTGCAATACGGCCTCTTCCCTCGCATTAATCACATGTAACTAGGCCGGATGTGCGTCGTTACCGTACTATTCAATACTATTAGCAATGTGTTGGTGCGGATGTGGAATGGCTCCGGTTACATACCCTTTAGTGAGGAGATTGAAACTTGCGAACATCTCGCCCACCACCTCTTCCTCGTCCACCTGAGAGCCCCCGTCCTCGTCCTTCTGTGCTGCCCAGCCGCTATAGTCAGCATTGCCGCCATGATTTTCATACTCTTTCTGGCTTACTTAGGTTACTATTGATCCTCCGTAGTCTCAGCATCCCTCACGGCTTCTGCGGTTTCCATTGTGTCCTCGTCTGTGATTATTTTGGCTTTGTTGGCCACCGTGACCACCGTGATGTTCGCAATTCCGATTTTTCACCATTAGGGTTAGTATAAATTAATATACTTCGATTGAAGATGTCCCAAGATTAGGAATGACGCCTGATTGGCCTGCCCGCTTGATGTAATCAAATATCCTTATCATAGTTTAAGACTGGGTATTTGAGTGCGATATGGAGCAATGATGCGAAATGCTGATAGGAATAAATACCGCCAGCGTGTTGAATAAACTTGAAAAGGTGATTTAGAATGGAAACTTCAATCGATAATAGGCGAGATAAAATCATTTATTGAGTTATGGAAGGACAATAGCATTTTTGACACTTTTTTATTCTCTCAGAGCGAGAAGTCTTTGGACGCTCGGAAAAAGAGATAAAGAAAACGAGATTGATTTAAGGCAAACAACTGCAAATAGACTGAGAACAAGCTGAGCGATACTCTTCCATTAGGCTCGACTCTTTCCTCGACTCAAAGAAGATTATCCTGCATGCCGGCGGCAAGAAAATACGACTGCTTTGAGCCCAGAATGCTGGAGTCGTTGGCGGATGCTTGGGAAAAGCTCGCATGACCTTCGGATGCCTTCGGTAATGTGCTGGCGCCCCACCGGGTGACGTCTCAAAATGATCAGGTTGGCGGGTAAGTGTTAGGATTTCATGGTACTGACGATATCAGGGCGTAGTACATGGCTGAAATGCGGCGCGAATAAAAATTCGGCTTGAGTGGCTAAAAGCCCCGATCAAACAATGCATACTCGTCGTGGCCGCTAACCATTCGGTCATCCTCACGGAAAATTTTGAATGCACGGCTGCGCATTTACTACCTGGGTCAACGCCGCATTTCTCGGGACGGAGCAGAGTAAAGCTGGAAGGTTGAATGAACCTTGGCCTTGCATATTTGACAAGGGAGAATGTGGAGATGTTGGAGCTAACAACCTGTCAGACGCACACGGGATGCAGAATAATGTGGGCTCACGTACTGCAAGTGCGGCTGTATAATGCGGGTTAAACAAAGTAAAGTCTTCCCGTGTTTAGAGGATTAACTAAAGCGGAGTGGTTTTTGTTGTTTGTTGGTGGTGGAAACAACACTGATCCTTTGAAGTAGCCCTAGAAGGCAAACTAAAGACGCTAGGACGACGCTCAGATGAAGCTCAGGTGAAGCTCAGGCGAAGCTCAGACGATGAACGGAGTTGGGGGCGTAAAAGTATGCTAAACAAACGGTGTCATCAAACAATGCACGAAATTGCGATGCCATGACCCAAAAACCCTGTAAGCCTCCTGATGTTGAAGCTCCTGAGGGTGATCTCCTGGGGTTGAGCTTGTGAAAGAAAACAAAACATCACGGTGGAGATGACTTTCAGGAGTTGAGGATCAGACGGTCGCGTTTCGCCACTTCGAAAGACTTCCAAATCTACTTAAGTTGATGGTGTGGAGGTGATGAGAATGACAGTATCTCGATGCAGGAGTTAGGGAGTGAGACGTTTTCCGTGTCCGTCGCCACCAACTTTCTCGGCCAAGAAGGGCATAGATTGTTTGACTTGCAGTTTACTTTTCGTTCAGTAGCGTAAGATAGCCAAATCAGTACTAGGAAGTTGATTCTGCCGTCTCAAATCTTGCGACCGTATCGGTGAAACGAAGTTGGCCGTCAAGAGTCAAGGCACTGCGACGCGAACGAGGGGGTTCAAGGGTTTCGAAACACTTCAGCCTAAGATCTCATTCAGGTACAGGGCCGTGATTCCAGCTGAATTGACTTTGTGAGAAACGAAAAATCAATCGGCTTGAATCATGATGGTAGTTCACGGGCTTTTTTCCAACAGGGACCCATTTCTGCCAGTGAGCGAAGTCCGAAGTCATCCTGGCGACGTGCAGAATCAGAAATCAATGGCGCTTCCCCTCGAACGCAAAGGTAAGCTCATTTTTTGCTTGGCTAATAACTCAGTATTCCCTCTTGGATTCTTGTTCCCCCAGCCGAGATGATGGATTCTAGGGCCGTTTACGCACTTCATCCGTAAGCGCATATGCTGGGTGGAATAATACTGGGAAGAATACGGACTTAATCCGCATACGTGGATAGCAATATATTGAAGCTCTGACAAAAGTGCCGGGAAAGAAGAGTTTGCGAACGGATGGCGGAAAGCTGGAGAGAGCCCAAGCTCCGAGCCTGGTCCTCGTCCAGACCCTCATCCTCGTCCTCGTGGACTAAGGGGACTCGTATGGGCTGAGAGACGCGAAGGATGCGCTTAGCCGCGACACAGACGGAAGAATAGGGTCAGCCGAGTTCCTTTTTGGTGTTTTGGCGTACTTTTTTGTCCCGCCTTCTCAATTTCGGGAGGCTGGGCATCGTGCCATGAGGCATTAATTTGCTCACATTTCTTCCGAAGGTGGGGATTTTGCTAAGAAAAGATCCTATTTGCTCAACGGTTTTTGCCGTGACCGTAGTCTGTCTAGTCCACCTTTGGTTCATTTGGCTGCATTTTCGTTGCATTTCGGAGGACTAATGCAAGTCTCCACTTACCCAACCCCACGAACTCACCTAGACCACCATCCATACCACGTCCATACCATCTCCATGCCACTATCCATACCACGTCCATACCACTATCCATACCACTATGTTTCAAGCTATGACCATACACCACCACCCCATCCATCGCTCCTCTTGCCCTCGGATGCAGGTACCTGACGGAAATGTTTTGAAAATCCCTTTCTTTGCAGGAGCCTCCGAAAGTGAAACTCCAAGGGGATGATGGAGTAAGTTGAGTGAGTTGAAGGTCCGACTTTGGCCATGTTCTAGCCCGCATTGTTCATGTGACAGGTGCCTGATGATTCTGCGAGCCTGTCGTGTCCCGTTCGATGGTCTCGTTCAGGTTTCCATCAAACCCAACAAGTCAAAGCATACTTGTGCGAATGGGGCATTTACACGGCATTGGCGCTGCGGCTCAGCCAAGCAGGCGCTCCACTCGCGTCACCAGTGCGTCCATGCTCAGATCCCTCTGCCACCCAACAAGCATCTAAGGACCCCTCGGCCTCAGCGTATCAAGATGCCTGCCTCCAAAATAAGCTCCGTTTCCCTTCCACCCTCAATGCCGTTTCAGGCCAAGCTCATCTTCTTGACCGTTTCCCAGCAGGCCGGGTGCCTGTGTCCATGTGGATCCTTGTCGATGCACGGATTTAGAAGCGTTGCAGCTTCTGCGGCGTCTGCACCTCGCTTCGTGGAATTGCGCGACGGTGATTTTTCTGCCTGCATGGCCTTTGACCGGGAGCCCAAAACCCCGGCAGTCTTTCCACGCCGAAGCAGGGTTGCCTGTTGGGTTGTATAAGTTCGTGGGAAAGCCAGAATTTGAAATGCCATAAATCGCAAGATCAACTGCGAGGAACGTAGCCCACACTGAGGCATCAAGCCAAACCGAAGTCAAACGGGAAGGCATCAGCGAGGTTTAATTAGATAAGATCCTCCGCCTTATTTATCTTCATTCCCGTACTCTCTACGTCTACTTCTTCTCGCCTACTGCTATTCCTGGCTCACCTGCAGTGATATTTACTGCTTCGTCATCTTCTCACCACCTTCTCACTCCTTCGTACTATCTTCTGACCACTTCACCACTACTTTACCTACAATCCGTCACTTTATCAGTCTATCGTCAGCGGGCTGGTTCCGTTAAGACTGTTAAAGTCGCCTCGGTCAACTTTGATTTCCCGACGTAGACTTAATATTTCGTATCGTCTTGACTATTCTGCAACGAACGATTCCTTGACTCGATACTCTGCTTCATAAAAGCTCATCTTTTCGTACGACTTCTCTCGAATCATCATGTTTGCCAAAACACTCACCGTGGCTCTCTGTGCCATCTCTCTTCTTACTCTTCCGACCAGCGCCTCGCCTTGGGGAAAACCGTGGCCAAAGCCTCGAGGAGATCCTACTACCCTCAGTCGTCTTGTTATGCCCAGCTCTACTCTTCCACCTCCAACTGGTTTAGTTCTCAAGTTTGTCGGTCTTGGAATTGGAACTCAAAACTACACCTGCGCGACGCCTTCTTCAATTGCCGTTCCTGCTAGTGATGGTGCTCTTGGTATGTTCCTTTGAATTCGTTTGCTTTTGCGCAGCACTGACTGGATTAGCAACTCTCTATGATCTCGGCACGAGATTAAACACAGACCCCATGGCTACTTGGAAGATCGGCTCTCTATCCGGCCTTGCGCTTTCGCTATCTTCCTATACCAACATCCTAGACGTCTATCTACAATCTCAGGGATATAGCAGAGTCCTCGGCAAGCATTTCTTCACCAGCGCAATGGTACCAACATTCAGCCTGTTGGACGTTCTTCCACCACCAATTCCGCAAGTCAACGGTAAGAAGAATGCTACAATGGCTGCACCAGCCAACAGCTGTCCTGGCCAAGACAACGAAGGTGCCGTTCCATGGTTATACCTCACCGATAACGGTGGCAGCACTGGTGGTGTCAATACTGTGTATCGAATTGAGACTGCTGGTGGTCAACCACCTGCGACCTGTGACGAAATGGATGCGACCTTCACGGTACCATACGCCGCTCAGTACTGGATCTACGGTCCTGCTTCGTAGTCCTAAGAACATAAATCGGTGCATACTTTGTGGTCTACTGCGCACTTTGTGCTTTACTTTCATGTCGGGAGGATTAAAAATTACTACGACAATAGACTACTCGCTAACAGGGGCGGGAAAAGGTGGCTCGGTCGGGCTATCAACTGGGCTTGAGACATTACTTTATATGTCCAGATGGTATGGAGACGTCAGAATGTAGCAACCTGTAAAGGATGACAGAAGCTTGATTCTTTTAATCAGCTCGGTCTGGTATTGTGGGGGTGTTTGGGGTGATTTTCTTCTCACTGCATAGCTGATGGCTTCGGCGTATTGCATGCGGCGCCCAATGAGGCTTCTGGGTCAATGGTTCTCCCAGCATTTTTAAATGTATTTTTATCAGACTTTTAATACGGTGCATCAAGCGCCAGAACTATTTTTACTACATTTTTTCCATCTACTTGCTATTCTATGAGTGACATCCTGCGCTGTCTACAGTGAGATGACTGAGATCATCCCGAACTTGCACTGCCTATAATGGCTGAGACCATACTATACTTACTCTATCTACAATGTGATGACTGATCTTATCCCTAACTTACTCTGCCACGGTGCGATGATTGAAGTCATCCCTGACTTACTCTGCCTACAATGCAATGGCTGAAATTCTGATTGTCCCATCAATTCATCGATCAAAGCGAAACTCGACACCTTAGGCTCCTGCCACTACTCAGCCGCAACCACCAACCTTACCAAACACCCTCGACGCGTGTCCCATGAAAGAATCCTCAATTTACTCCTCCAGCTAATCCTGAATTGCGTACTACTGAAGACCGGCTTCCCCACACCCGAAACGAGTTCAAGGCACTATCTCTCCGCTCCACACACGACCAGCCACGGAACTATCAGACGATAACCACAGCGCTCTACAGCAATTACGCAAGCGCCGGGCGGAAGCGCCACCGGGTCGCTAAAGGCCGCGCACCCCAACCCACAACCCGTAGCACGAGCGAGGCGCCGCGAACAAATCGGGATTTGATATATCCAGCCCCGTTTAGCGCCAGGGCTATAGCGGGCGGTGCTATAAGGCGACGTTCGAAGAGCCCGGGCAAGGCTGGGTGGTCAAGGTAGGTACACCAACGCTTTCCGGCCAGTGATGGGCGGGCTTGGCTTTGGTGCGGTTTGATTGGCTAGGCGATCGATGTCATGCGTTGCGGAATCTGCACAACACCGCTTGCCCGGGGGCTGGGTGTAGGGCTGAGGAAGAGACGAGGCGATGGGCGCAGGGCGGGAGGCTTATGCGTTCCATGCATGTCAGCTGGCGATTTGGATTTCGTGAAAGAGGCTCTGGTGAGAGGGGTAGTGGTGGTGGTGGGTGGTACTGGGGCATTTTGGGGGTTGGGAGGGGCTGGGGCATTTTGGTGGTTCGTTATTCGGTCCTTGTTATTTGGGCAGGCTGTTGTACGCGCCGAGATGTTGCTTGGGGGATCTTTTAATTTGCGGTGGGTTGGCGGGCCTAGTTGGCGATGAGGGTGGGCGGGCCTTCATACACACACATGAGTTGAAGTGCTTCGCCCTGAATAAATTACTGAGTTATACTACATAATTTTGGGAGCATCAGAACTAGAATTTATGGTCTCTTGGGTGCAGGATTTAAAATCTCATAGAGCCGAAATTTATGGATTCACTAAACTAGAATTATGGGTCTATTACACATTACAGGGCATTTTTCACTTCATCACCTCTCTTAATCGCCTCTTCCACAATCGCTCTTTGTTCTCTATCAGCTGACTCAATCAACCTAATAAGCTCCTTTCTATTCCCCCAGCCCTGCTCTTCAGCTCTAAGCTTCTCCTCCTCATCCATCTGCTCCCGCATGCTCTTCTTACCATCTCGAAGCTTCGTCCACGTCTCATACCCCTTTCCGTCCTCTCCAAAACACACACCATAATTCTCACAATAGCAAGCCTCAGCACTAGGACAAAGCACACTCTTCCCACTAAAAACCCACTGCCACGTATACTCCCACACCCTCCCCGCCAAATTATCACTCAAACTCGTCTCAATCAGCCACTTCCGATACCTCTCCCACTCCGCCAACGGCACTCGTCGAATCACCTCTCTACTCGCCACGAACTGGGAACAGCACGGCTGCGCCAAGAAATCCGGCCGCCGCGCCCCCGGATGCAGCTCCGCCCAAGTCGCCCGCGCCGCCTTTTCCTCCATCTTAAACGCGATCTCAGGATCCGACTTCAAATCCAGCCACTGCGGACACCCGGGGCTCCACTCGCAGCGCAGATTCGCAAAGCCGGCCGCCGCGACGCGGTCGAGACGCAGCCG
>KV749096.1:0-26182 GCA_001692915.1 Glonium stellatum
GCGGGTGGGGCTGGAGCGGGCCTGCCGGCTGCCGGGGAGAAGAGGAGGGCGAGTGAGGTGGATAAGAGGAAGATTGTTAGTGGGGCAAGGGTCGAGTTTGCGACGGAGGCGGAGAAGAGGGAGTTTTTGGCGGTCGTAAAGGAGGTTCAGCGCGCGATGAGGGATTTGCCGGATCTGGTGGGCGTGTGAGGGGAGGAGGTTGGTGCTGGGGTTCCGACGATAGGTTGGGCGATGGGTTTTGCTCTCCCTCACGCCATTTTTTTTTCTCTCTACTGGGTTGGGCGATGGATGATGGTTCAGCTGTCTATGACATGTTGGGATGCTTTTTTTTTATACGGGCAATTTGGATATCTTGGGCTGGGTTTGGATCGGCACCTGTGTTATTCCTCTTTATCTCCTCTCACCGTCATATTTTGCACACGCGAAGGGGGTTTTTTTTTGAGCACGTGGCGTGTTCGCGGTTTTCTAGGTCTGGCCTTCTCTAGATTGGCTCGGGTTGATTCCCCCCCATTGTATCAGCGGCACAGCGGTGGGCTTCTTTTTTGGCGCTGTTTTATCCTCGTCTTTTTTTTGCTTCTTTTGCTACCCACGGGTTGTGGCTTCCCCCGGGGGGGTAGAGAGCATGGCGGTTGGAAATTTGCTACGCAGCGCTGGGGGTGTTTTCCCTAGCGCGGAAATTATTGGAGCGGGTGGCATGCTGTGTGTGTGATTAGGTTGAGAGATATCTAGTTAGACCTGGCATCATCGTGGTTAGGCTGAGAGATATCTAGTTAGACCTGGTATCAACACCTGGCTTCGACGGCTGGGAAGATTTTCAAGGACTTGATCGCCTAGGCCAGTGAGGGAAGGGGTGAGAATGGCGTGAAGGATGGGGTGAGGTGGTTGGGCGTTTGGGAAGGGCGGGGCGGGGCGCGCCGAGGTGCGGAGGAAGGGGTGGAGAAGACGGCTCAAGTGGAAATGTTGGGGACAGGAGAGCATGGGTGAGGATCGAGGGGAGGGGAACATGCTGGGCGCATCCGGCGGTTAGCCTAGTTAATCAGCCTCCACCAAAATTGCTGAAATAGTTACCAGAATTAGCATTGCGGAATAGTGCTGCAGGAATAGCTTGCGTTAATCAAACGGGTTAAGGACAAATTGTGCTAAGGGTGAAACTCTTCCCGCGTCGTTGAGTCGTGCCAACCAATACGCAGCCACAATTAAGATATGGCTTGTGGGGCTCTACCCGATTAGACAAAATAGTCCTGAAACCACTGAACGGTTGTTCGTTACGTGCAGTAAGCCCCTGCATAGTACCAACGAGATGCACCAAGTATTGTAGAGAATAGTCTATGAGCTGTAACTTGCTCACTAAACACCCCGCTTTACGGCGAATAGAATGCCGACATCCCGCGCCCCCTAACGCCTCGTTTTGCAGAACGGCAACCCTGCTCCCTGTGACAATGATTACACACATACTACAATGCCTACCTCATCCCGAACCGTGACCCAATCGTCCCGAACCTATCCGTCGCTCTTGTGGGACTCTGCGCAACCGCAGCGCCTTCCATAACCCTGATCCCAGAAGAAAGTTAACCTAAATCTAAGCGAGCTGGGGATAGAGCAGACTTACTTCTCGATCAGTATTGCACCTTTCTCGCGGTCTACTTTTCCGTACTTGCGGTTCCGCTGTGCGATATCGAAGAACTCGTCCGGGTTGTCAGTCCCCATCAGCGCGACAGTTTGGAGCAGTTCGTCGAGGTTCTCCTTCAGGATTGGATTGTTAAGGCTGTCAACGAAGGAGGACAGGAATTCGGTGTCCGTGGCGAGTGCTTGCACAGCGAAAGGCGTAATACGCTTGACGGTTTCGTCAAGAGGGAGATTCTAGGAAAATTAGGTTAGCGAGGTTTTCGGCCCAGTTGACGCTGAAATGACGATAGATACATGGCAGACGTACTAGGATCGCAGTTGAAGCGTGGCTGAGGGCATCAAAGTAGATAAACTCTTTAATTTCAGCGGGCAGACCAAGAAGAACCGAGTTCATAATATTAGAGAGGTAGCGGGTGAGCTCTTGCATGTAATTACTAGGCTCGGCAGTGGGCCTGGTGGACATCCTGGAGCTCTATTAGTACTTCGATCGTGTCGCGGTCGCGGCTTCAGTTGAAGCCATAGGATGCATATATACCAGTCATATTCGGCCGTCTCAATTAGATCGTCAATCTTGGAGTTCACCAACTCGAAAATACGATCTGAGGCTGTCTTCTTCGCGGCACGGAACTGCTCTGTTGCTGCGAGAACTACTGGCCCGGTATCGGAACTCGAAGAACGCGCTTGGAAGAGTAGCTCTTGCAGCTCCTGGCATGCAGTTTCGAAATGTTCCAAGTTTGTGAGAATCTGAACAATCTGTCCAGGGTACTGCGAGCTAAGCCGGTCGACCAGCGACTGGCAAACTTTCTCGCACAAGAGCTCATCGAGAGACTATATGAGCACATGTTAGTTCTCTTATGCTGGCTTTTCGCTGCCTAGCCTTCCTACCGTTTTAAGAGTTTCGTCAATAACGCTGGATCGCTGAAAGTGGTCGTCGGAAAAGAGGTATATCTGATTGAGGAAGTTGCGGATATCAATACAGCAGAGAGGATACATTTGGGAAAAGGGAAGAACACAAGGGAAGCTAATGCGTCCGTCAGCTTACTCGGGAATCGTGGGTAGAATACGTACGTGAGTTGGTCACGGTCTTTATCCGGTGTGTACCAGCTGACGTTGACGACCTTGTCGTATTCTTCCAAGTTATTGATCGGCATGGGCATGTAGTCATCCGTGGAAACAATCTATATCCCGATGAGTAAATAATTACGATATTGAAGCATGCACTGACCTCTTGGAAATCTTCGCTGAAACGTTGCTTGAGAAGTTCCGAATATTTCTCAAACAGGATGAGTACCAAATCGTTCAGCGTAGACACGTTATAACCCCAGTGCTTCCAGCAAATTAGTACAAAATAATATGCGGCGATGAGAAGCGAGCCAACCTCCAGAGTTAAAATGAATAGAGCAACTCTGCCCTTGATCTTAAGAAGCAGATCATCATTGTCGACCGTGTGTAGCGCGCCGGAGATCAACTTAATAGTACTTTGGCACATCGAATCCCATAGTTCATCGACCTTTGATGATATTAGCTTCATGGCACCAATATAAAAGCCCCGGAGTCAGGTTGCGAACATCAACTGCGGCCCGGAAATTCTCAGTCTTCTTCATAGTTGCTTTCTCAACAATGGCGAACCCAGCGATACTTTCCAGCAAACTACTCAGATCCGAACCATCGTCATCTAACAGATTCAATGATGACGGAATAAGGAGCTCCTTTTGCCTCCGACGAGTAGCCGCATACTCCGTCCGGAAGTGGTCACTTCGGCCAAGGGTCTCGTGGATGTGCATGCACTCAAAGAGCGGTGAGAAGTCCACCTGAGTCTCCGTTTCGTCGTTATTAAGAATATCGAATTCATCGGTTTCGTCAGCAACAAGCTCCATCGCAGAGTTGATTTTGAACTTCTGGAAACGCTCGTCTTCCTTTATTCTCTCCTCATGCCTCGTTCGCCTCATATCCGTGTGATAGAAAGCAACTTCACCCAGGTATTGAGAGGCTTCTCGAATGCGGTAAAGCCAAGTGTTCAAATCTGTCATCACAGCTTCGGCAATTAGTCGCTGCGTAGCTGGTACGGATTTCTCAATCATTTCAGCGATTTTATATCTGCTAATTTCTTTTAGATGCACGTTTTGTAACTCATCCAGAGCACGGAGTGCCGCATAGTGACTCTTCTTAGTGAGCAGATCATGGACCTGGTTAGCAAGACGAAGAACATCCAAGCATGCATTGAGCGCTTCCGAGGTCTCATCAATGTTTTGTCGTACACCACGAGAGTCTACCAAGGCTTTCTTCTGCTCCGCGAGCTTTTCCGTGCTAGCTTGGATAGATTGATTTAGTTGGAGAATTTCAGTCGTTAATCTTACGGTACCCTCCCGGACCCTCAGCAACGAATTTACAGAGCTAACGAATTCCTGGTGGTTATTGTTGCACATTTTCTCAATGTCAGCCTCCCGCTCAGCTGAGAGTTGATTGAGAGCCTGAATAAGATGTCCAGCGCGATCAGAATAACGGACATCTTTCATAACAGGGACAAGTTGGTCGATATAATCCGGGTCAGAGGATGACTGGGTTATCTAGCATGATATATTAGCTTTCATAGATGCGTATGCAGTGCGGTCCTCGATCTACCTGCTTCACCGCGACATACAGGTCATCCCCGGGATCTACAGCGGAAGGCATGATATCGTATTTTCCGAAAAGTTCGATGAGACTTGGCAAGTTAATTGCTTTTCAAGGTCACATAATGGTTTTCAAGTAAAGCTCACAACAATCCATCGGCGCAGGAGTATGAACCTTCAAGAAATAGCATCTGACACTCAAATGTCAGCCCGTGAAGTCGCGAGCCGTACCGGAAAATCATCGGGCCTACACGGCTTGGCGGACATGGGTATCCTGCGATGACGGAGGTCGAAAAGTGCCAAACCCCACTAAAAGCGAGAATTATCTAGAGAGAGTCGGAGTCATAGAGCATTCCTCAACAACATCGCTCTCAGTCCTCAGAAATTTCCTGAAGCAAACAAAAGTTTTGAAATCCGTAATTATGGATTCCATGCTTCGTAAGTAAAAAGAATCCCCAATTAGGCAAATACTAATCTAGCTTCGCTAGCCATCATTGGAAGCTCCAAGTAAGTGTATGCGATTGTATATTATCATGGCTAGCTAACGATAGGATAGATCAGTTCTACTGCTTGGAGCCGGTTTTGTGTACGTCACTTTCCCCCTACTCAAAAAGAACTCTTCATAACCCTGGAAAAGCACTCGTCCCACTGCCGAGATTCTTGGGGATGCAGGCATCAAGGTCACAGTCGGTACGTCCCCAATTTTGATACGCGGGATAGCTATTAATGGCCAATTCAGCATGCAGGACGCTTGAAAGGGCACAGAAACTAGCCAGTGGCATTAAGAACGCCCATGCTATAAGCGTAAGTACTGCCAGACTTCAATGCCTGAACTAAATTACTAACCTTTCCAGCTTGACGTTAACGATTCCGAAGCCCTTGACAGAGAGGTCGCCAAAGTTTCCGTAGTTATTAGTCTTATTCCATAGTATGTGGACCAGCTTTGTCTTGCCTAATTATCATCATTGACTATATTCCAGCACTTTTCACGCCATCGTTATAAAGTCCGCAATCCGAAATAAGAAGAATGTCGTCACTACATCATACGTTTCTCCAGCTGTATGTTCTCCAAAACGATATCATAATGAGAAGAAGGTGCTGATTTCAGAAGATGATGGAGCTGGACAAGGAAGCGAAGGAGGCTGGCATTACGGTCATGTACGAATATCCATATCACAAAGGAGTTTCAAGCTAACTGATTTAGGAACGAGATTGGTTAATGGACCTGTACAGCGTTAAGGTCTACAGAAACACTAATATACTGATAGGCCTCGATCCTGGCATCGACCATTTATCTGCTGTCCTCACTATTGATGAGGTCCACAAGTACGACTTGACTCCTTTAAATACTTGAGAAAATAGACTCTAATAATCAGTACAGGGCAGGTGGCAAGATCTTAAGCTTCCTCTCTTACTGGTAGGCTCGACAAGTTCTCCCACCCGCGAATATAACACTAACGTATTGCTAGCGGAGGACTGCCAGCCCCAGAAAATTCAGACAATCCGCTGTATGTAATTCAATTGAACAAAGAATTACAGGTTTGGTAAATAACAGACTACAGTGGTTACAAGTTCAGCTGGAGCTCTCGCGGCGTGCTGCTTGCGTTAAGAAATCCCGCCAAATATGTGGGTACTACAACTTTTAGAGCCTGGTTTTTGACACTGACTATGACTTTCTAGTACAAAGATGGGAAAGTCGAAGAAGTTGAGTCCCAGGACTTAATGGGAACCGCGAAGCCATATTTCATCTATCCTGGCTATGCATTCGTTGCCTACCCAAATCGCGACTCTACCCCCTATGTGCGTTGTGGGATACGGTATCCCCAAACCGTATCAAGGCTAACCTATAGTACAGCGTGAACGGTATAACATCCCAGAGGCCCAGACTATTGTGTAAGTAGGTATGCTTCCGGATTCAAAGACCTTACTAACAACCTCCAGCCGTGGAACTCTGCGTTACCAAGGTTCTTGAACTTCCGTTGCTAGCTATTAAAGCCTATCTAATGCGATCAGGTTTCCCCGAATTCGTCCGTTGTCTTGTAGATATGGGATTTCTGAGCGGTCAGTGCAGTTTTATGGCATACTAATCCGTCCCGACCTAACCTTATACTAATATTTATATAGAAGAGGAAAGGGATTTCCTTAAACCAGGGCAAAAGCTGAGCTGGAAAGAGGCAACTGTCAGTCAATTGTTAAACATAACTAGACTTCCACAACATCTAACCTCCAATCTCAGGCTAAAATTGTTGAATCAACATCTCGTGATGAGAAGTAGGCGTATCTACAGAATGTTTTAATTACCCAGCACTAACATTAGAAACAGTGATATTATCTGGGCCATCAGTTCAAGAACAAACTGTAATATCCATATCTTAAATGGATAATCACTAAACATACAAGACTGACTGCTGCATAGTCAAGGACACCGATGAGAAGAACCGTATCATTGATGGGTTACGCTGGATTGGCATGTTCAGCGATGAAGATATTACCCCTTGTGGTAATCCCCTGGATACTCTATGTGCAACTCTTGAAAAGAAGATGCAGTACGAAGAAGGCGAGCGTGATTTGGTAATGTTGCAACACAAGTTCGAGATCGAGAATAAGGATGGCAGCAAAGAAACACGTACTTCTACCCTTATTGAATACGGTGACCCCAAAGGATATTCAGCAATGGCGAGGCTGGTGGGTGTTCCTTGCGCCGTCGCCGTGCTCCAGGTACTTGATGGAACGATCAGTGAGAAGGGAATCTTGGCGCCAATGACGCCCGAGATCTGTAGGCCACTGTTGAAAACACTGACGGAGAAGTATGGACTTAATATCCGAGAGAAAGTCATTTCATAGGCATATGTCATGGCCTCGGTGGGTATGGAACCAACATAGTGGCGGGGCTCACCTTCAGAATCAAACGCGCTCACTCTAAAAGCAGACACAAAAATGTCCTGTAAACAATTCCGTGATATAAATTGATAGAATAGATTGTGACTTCGCTTGCATCACAAATATGCTCGATACTCCAGATTTGACATTCTGTCAACAATCAATAACCTAGAGGCTCTATCCTAGAATAACTTCCTCCAAATATTTGCATGCCTTACTAGACGAACATTAAAATTCATTACAACTAGGTCTCCAGGTTGTTACGGGTTAGAAAGTCAATAAGTTTTCGCAAATCATGAGAACGCCCGAAAGGAGAGTCAGAAGATTTGAGCCCCTTATGAGGCTAGCCATTAGAGTCAGTCCGTGCATCTAGTTCAATCATTCTTAACTTCGAAATGACGGCTTTATTGCAATCTGCTAAGGCCTACTTAAGTGCATCTGCCGAGACATCCATGCTGGAATCTTGGAAATCAACTCTGGCACGCTCAAGGCACGAGTTACCCTTCCACCAAATGCTTTCGCTTCCGCTAACCTGTCGATTTTTCTAGAGTTCGGGAATACCTCAGAGAATGCATGTCGCTGGCGCACTACCCAATTAAGAATTATGTATCATTTTCGGTTTGACTGTCATGCTAGATATTGGTTAATGTTACTGAAGCTCTCATCACAAAACCTTTTCCCTTGTTCATTGACAAGGATATTATAGCTGGATTTGAACTGTGCGAGATGAGTGAAGGTCCACCTCTCGCCTTTGTGGTGGCGATGAGAGCAGATGTCTATAGAACGTTGGTAAACCTTGGCTGACACCTTCTGGGTTTTTAGATGATATCCATCGCCAGCGGGACATGGGTTTTATCTTATGAATACGTTATCAGCTCCGGCCCGATATGCTGGGACACATGCCTAGGCGGTCCTCGAAAACCGCGGGTTGCAATTATGGTTGCTTTTGCTCCGACTTTAATTACTGTGCCCTAGCATAGCTCCGGTGACGCGAGAGCGTTGCGCTTGGAGCTTCTGGATAAAATCTACGATAGTAGTCTCGGAGGGGAATTGCGAATCAAAACACGACTGAATGATTCGGTCTGCCCCAGCTAATCATTGTGGAATATCGGTGGGAAAGCCTGTGCCAATAGACATAACGCCACTGAATTGGCCATGTCTTGGCCTGGTTATCTTACCCATTGTGCGGGGTTGGGTGAATATTTATTCCCGTAAATATCTTAAATCCTTCCGTGCTGTACGTACTTTAGTAATAATCCTGATTGGATTTAGCGATAGATGCCATGGAAACCCGAAGAAGCTGTAGCCCGCCAATCACAGAGCAGCATACTTCATGCTCCCTGAATCCATACTCCAGAAGCGGCTCAGCATCTTTGATGCCTCTCCCATACCTTGGTTCATATATTATACCCCGTTTTCATATGACTGGAATTACTAACACCTTATCCTGACACTGGACCTACCATGTCTTTCTCTTCTTCGCTACCGCCCGTCGTTGACAACTCCGGCATTTGTAGTGTCTCTTGGCAGCTGGGAATACCGCTATCTCCCGAGCAAACTCCGAGAAGCGGCAGGCGTGGGCTTTCTAGGCAACTTACCCGTTCGCTGAAGACCTAGGCCGAGTGCTTAGTATCCCACGGGCCGGACCCGGAAACGCTCCGGGAACTAACAGACGCCAACCTCAGAGCCGCGTGAAAGCCATGACACATGACCAAGAGCTTAGGAATGTATATTGTTTGCACCCAGCCTCTACGCCAAATTGATGGTAAAAAAGATCCGGTCGAGCGGGTGTGCCCTTCTTGACCTTGTCGCTAAGCGCTTCCCCTTTCTGCGTGCCCCCGACACAGATCTTGTATTTATGTGCTCAAATACTCACACCGATGCTGGTGTGATAGTAGAATTAAAACCATCGTTCGAGATCTGCAGGAGGTTGGCGGTAGAGCTGCCGCGTACAGGCGTCGTGGTAGTGATAGGATACTCAAAATCGGATATGAAGGCCTATTCTAGGCGCGGCGCAACACATGGGCTTCAACATAGGAGACCGTTAGGGCAGTCAATAGATCCAATGTAGGACTGACCGTGGATCTTTCAATATGCTTGCGGTCGAATTCGCAGACCCCTACGTACTGCTGGCATGGGGACTCTAACTTCGCTAGAGGAGTCCAGACGTTGTCTGTAGGCCACTAGCCTCGTTTGTGGCGTCTATACCACCAGATAAAATATTCTTCGTGCAAATTAGAGATCCAAAGTTGATTGGTTCAAAGATATTCCAGTCCCCAACAAACGGGAAGAAGCCGCGGTTACTCCCTTGGCCTAGAAACCACGGGCTCTACTACTCCATGGAAGAACACCTTGCAAGGTATATGCCAGTTGATCTGGTTACTGGAGCGGTGCTAACTGCGGGGTACAAGGGGCCCTTGTCCTTGAAGGCTTTTAGTCACACACTACTGCAACCGGATTTACTAGTCCCTGAAACACATGCGAGGAGAGGAATAGAAGAACCGGAGAAGCTTTATGATGCTGTGCGGAAAGTTTCACATCGGTAGGGCTCTTCAATAGTGAGTGGTGGGGCCCTTGGTCAGGCGCCTATAGTAAGACCTGCATGTTACAGGTCTATAGGTTTGTATGATACCAAAAGTTGCAGTAGCTGTGAAGATACAAAACGGAGCATATGAGCACATTTGACCTCTCAATTTGTCTTAAGAGGATTATTGAACATATGGTACGTCTCTGATTATCGAAGATTGGGTTTCTTGTAGGTAAATATCAGACATTTCTCATAAAACACAGCGCTTTCTATGCTAACCACAAGGCGCTATCAAATGGTATACTTAAACTTCGGGTGCCTGTATCCTAGCATCCCTTCGTCTCCTTCCGCAAGCCGAGAATCTCTTTTCCCAGTAGCTCTCTTGCGATTCTCCCACGTACAATATAGGATAGTGGTGATAGACAATATAAATGACAGGCATAATACACCAATGTTGATTGCGTGGCCAGTGGTATAGCGAGGTCTAGGAAGTGTCAACTTCAGTTACTGCAAGATATAAGGTGGGCAATGAAAAAAAAACTTACGCATCCTTTTGTAGATAGGTGAATGTAGCAATGAATGCTGCCATGTTGGCGATCATAATCTGGGCGCCGGTTCCAGTAGCTCGAACATAATGCGGAGCTAGGTTGTTTGCTAGCCATCCCATAACAAGTGGACTGCATGGAAAGACACCTGCCGCAACCAGAAAAGTCCCTCCGTAGCGAATAAGGGGCCTTGAGCTAGCTATTAACATAATGTAGCCCCCTATAGCAACAGCCACCCCTACAATCATCAGCGGTCCACGGACTTTAAGCCTATCGGAGAAGTGTCCAACTAGTAGCACGGTGAAGAATCCACCCATGTTCGGTGGTACCGTAAATAGTTGTGCTTTAACGGATGTGTATCCGAGACTCTTGATAATAGTGGGTAAGAAAAGAGAGAACGAGTATATGGGTGTAATAATCGCGAAGAAGTTGAGTGAGAGAAGGATTGTATTCCAATTTAGAAGAGCCCGCCGCACCCAAAGCCATGAGAATGATTCTTGCGCAACGTCACCAGATGGGGTAGACCCGTGCGCATCAAGTTTCATGCGCGCCAGTGCACCGTTAAGTTCTTCTTCAGTCAGAAATTTTGCGTCACTGGGTGTATGTGGTAGAAAGAAAGTTGTAAGTATCCCAAAAAGTACCGTTATCCCGCCCTCGACGAAGAAGATGAAGGGCTAAGCAAAGTGTTAGTACCATGAATCAATAGATTTTAAGATCATACCCAGCCATTGTAGCCCCCAGATTTGATCTGTGCGAGCCCGGTCGCTAGAAGGCCACCGAATGCTCCACTAAGCGGTGCTGCGCAGTAGAAAAGTCCAATTCGGTAAAGCAACTGATGCCGCCTATAGAACATTGCGAGGTAGATGATCATGCCGCCGAGAAGGCCGCCTTCCGCCAATCCAAGGAAGAAGCGTGCTACTAGGAGCCCTGCATAACTCTTGACGAAACCAATACACATGCTGACTATGCCCCAGGAAATAATCAGGCACGGCAAGTAATAGCCAGCCCCGAAATACTTGAGCACCAGATTGCTGGGAATGTCATAACAAATGTATGGAACGTAGAATACGGCTAGCGCAATGTTGAATTTGTCGGCACCAAGGTTGAGATCAGTAGCCAGGCCATCGATTCGAGCATTTCCGATATTGCTTCGATCGATAAATGCTAGGAGCCAGAGACCGAAAAGCCACGGAACGATATGCTTGTCGAACTTTCGGGTGATTCTTTTGTCAAGCTCGGAATTGATTGGTGAGCCGTCTTCCCAGGCAGAGTTGATTTTTTCAATATGGGCAGCATTTAATGCATCCACATCTTTGTTGTAAGGAGGGTGCTGCGCTTGCGAATCAACCGGCGGAGAAGTCATAATGGAGACGAACGAATAGAGGAAGGATGAGCGAGGGCAGAAAGGAAAGATTTAGAGGAAGGATGAACAGGGACGAAAGGGAAAGATATTACGAAGTTGAAGTGCAACAGACTTCAGAGCTAGACTGGGGGGAGGAAGAGTGGTATGGGAATGGTGAGGGAGCACAAATGCCTAGGGTCAGCCTGGCTTCGGGTTCCCCGCATACATCAGGATGCATGGCTGGTTCCGTCACCGTAGTGATGATCGACTGCCAGGCTACCTGCATAGACCGGGACCAGTCGTGCTAGTGAAGAGAGGGGGGTGATCTGCAAGAGGCAGGTCGTAAGAAGACGGCAATCAGCGGCGGCAGCCTATTGGCATTGCACGCAGCGCAGCACTAGGAAGCAATGTCAGAGCATACATGTCAGCGGCGTGAGAAGATGTACGTGGTGTAGTCGGAATTGGTAGTCGGAATTTGACAGCTTGCCCTTGCGTTGAGCAGCACGAATAGGTAATTAGGTGGCGTGGGTGGGCAGGAGAGGCGGACGAAGCCAAGCCTTTTTCGGGAAACCTTCCGTCAAAGCTTCAACAGGGCTTAATTCAAAGGACCTTGATGACTACGGCACCTCGACCACGGCACCTCACCCTATGATCACCGCTACTATCGCGACAGCATGCGGCTGACCGAGGATGAGATATACCGTTCATCAACACAGTTCAGGCTCTGGTCTTACACTGCTGACGCTCTAGCATCGCTGCGCTCCAGCACTAATGTCACCGCGTCTCAGCGCGTCAAAGCTGCAGTCAAGCGCCACCGAGAAGCCAGAAAAGAGAGCGCAAGCAATAGCGAGGCCGAAAAAACTGGCACCGAGAATGGAGCAACTCCAACCGCAGTTCTGGAGAAGGAGGTGGATTGTCTCACACTTGAGGAGGAACAGAAGGTTGTGGATGCGTACTGCAAACAAGCGATCCGGCTTGGAGAGTTCTTCAGCTTCCCTATCAATGTCATCGTAAGTTCAATTACATACATAAAGAGCTCGTTGTATCAGCTCTAATTGTTACTGTCGTTTCAGGCAACAGGAGTACAGTACTTAAAACGCTTTTACCTATTCAATTCTCCAATGACCTATGAGCCAAAAGTTATCATGCGAAGCGCCATGTTCCTTGCTACCAAGACCGAGGGTTTCCATATCACGGCCGAGAATTATGCGTCCCGTCTCCCCAAAACAACGGCCGAGCAAGTCCTTGCGCCGGAATACCTCATTACCCAAGCATTACGATTTACCTTCGATATTAGGCATCCGTATCGTGGACTGAATGGTGGACATATGGAAATGTCAGCAATAGCTCATGGAAAGGCAGCTATCCTCCCCTCGGCGAATAAGAAACCTGCGGAATTACAAAAAGAGATGCTCAAGCTCCCTTTGCGGCCTAACGGACCCTCGTCACAAACGACTGTCCATAGCCTAGAGAAACGGCTGGGGGAGGCCACCGCGAAAGCAAATAAGACACTAAAGTCTTCTGCTATTCTTACGGACGCTTACTTTCTGTATACGCCCTCGCAGATCTGGCTTTCCGCTTACCTCCTTGCTGATGAGGTTCTCACTCTCTTCTATATTTCGACCAAATTCCCGGATGGTGTTGATCCCACAGCTCCAGCCGGCGTCTCAAAATCTCGGTTGACTAATACAATCCGAGCATGCGCGGCTCTTCTAGCCGCTGGTTTGAGTTCAGTGAACGCAGGCGTAGAAGAAAACGTAGAAGAAATCAGAGCAATCGAGAAGAAGCTCCGCCATTGCCGTGATCCGGACAAAATGGACTTGGTGAAGTTGAATAAGGCACATAAGCGGGATGCTGGGACAGATGACAAGCTAGAAGAGAGCGTGGCGAAGAGGCGGAAACTGGAGCGTGAGAAGAACGAAAAAGAGGCTGACGAATTCTGGGGGCCAGAGTTACCGAAAATAGGAAACGGTGTTGGGACTTCCGCCGCTTGAGGTTATAGGGAAACATGGAATGGCGTTAAGGATGTTCTGTGGATTACTCCTGTTACTTTTGGAGTTTTAGGATCATACCGGGTTCATATTTGTCCACTTAGGCATTAGAGGCGCTTAGAAAGTTTCTATCCTCACATGGATTTTAAAAAAATGGGTCGATTTAGTAAATCGTTAGGTATCTTTATTGATTGATCCATCCTTACAAGTTAGCCATGTATCTTTCATTGGCTTTGAACAATCTGAGCGGATTTGCTCTCAAATACGTCTTACCCTTAGCTTGGCTTATCTTGCCGCAGCTTTACCCTCTGTTTTTTGAGATAATGCGCTTTAACTCACCATTATCCCTCAATTCATTAAATTAAATCTCATTCTGTCTTACTCGGTTTCTTGATACGCTAGACAACCTCATCTTACACTAACACTAGCTTGTGCTCATCATTCTCTTTTCTATGTTAACCTAGTACCCTATTATCAGCGCGTAAATCCGAGATGACATAGCCATTCTGCCTTTGTGTTCGCTGGGTTTTCTTTAGCTTGAAAACATCTGTCTCTACCTACGAGACTGTCTAACTAACTCAGCCACGGTCGTGCTTTTGCTCAACGAGGATCTTTCACCACCTGAGTTCCCCAATAATCATAGAAGCTAACGCTCATGTTCTAACTTCTCCGCAAGCTTAATAATATTGCTAAGGTGTCTAGACAGCCTTAGCTTCAATTTAAGCGGGGGCTAGCCCATTATAATGCAACGTCTGGCTACAGTTATATGCTTCCTTTTCTCGCAGATGAACTAAATATTTAGTTGGGCGCATAAGCTAATCTATCCCCATCAGTCCAGCAGAAGATGTATCAGTGAGGGTAGGAGGATGCCAATTAAGGAAATTTTTTGAAGTAGAATATTCTATCGAATCATAACGCTTCCATTGTCATTTTCCTCTTCTATCTGCCCTTAGATGGATAAGGTTCGTAGGAGGTTAGTCTGCGCATGAAGGATTCTAAGCTAAAGGCTAAAAGCGGGCAAGTAGTGAGAGGGTTCATATTCATCTTCAAGGATTTTAGGCAATGGTAGCGAACAACGTGTGCGCAATTACGTTAAGCGGATAGCATTCATAAGTCACGTCCTGATAGGATCAAAGCACCAATAATGCCGTTATGAAAATTATCGGAAGTTAAGATGTGTAGGTAAATAGACCAAATGAAGTATATGCTTTTGAGATTATCCGCCGTAGAGGCTATCAAAAGAGAAGCCAAGAACACATAAACAAGTAGATAGGTGTGCCTAGGTGTGCCGTAGATAGTGTTGGAAGTAAGAAACCAACCAATGACCGGGTAATGCAAAGTATGAGGGCAAAGGACCCACGGTAAATAAGAGATTTCCGGAATGCTACGAGCAGAAGCATAACGCTGGCTGGACTCTTCATCTAGCTATAAAAGAAACCATGAATGTCTGGATAGTGAGACTGGCCGACCCGAATTAAGTTGTAAGTACTGTGCCGATGATCACTCCGGCAATTTAAGTGGGGTTTGAGATGGTTGGCCTTCAACAATGAAGACGGTGCCAGAGGGCGTTCGACATAGTAATCCGGGGTTGTAGACATGTTTGGGGTTGGGAGGTCTCCTTATCGGAATCTTGCTTTGTCTGTACATGTTCCAATTCTTGTGTAACGGGATGGTTGATTTTCTTTATCTCAAGAACTACCTTCATGTGAGCTTCGTTAAGAGACGGAAATGAACTTCCAATGGCGCTATAGGCTTTCAGAAATGCTAGAATGACACTCTGAAGAGTTATTTCTACCGGAGAAAATTTCTCAATTGTTGCGTCGACGGCTTTGCTTTTCGCTTCGTTAGCCGCGCAGTTGCTATAATAAGGACGCTTAGCATTTGGTGCATCAAGGTCATCGCCTAACCGTTTTGTTGATCCTGCATAGAAATGTTAAGGGTATGTAGATGGAATAAATGGAGTATGAAACTTACCGTAGTACGGCCGTCTCCACTTTCAGACGCATTCTGATTTCTTGGAAGCCCTTGTTGCTTTAAGGTTGCCTGGAATTGCTCAATGTTATTAGAGAGCCTGGATAGTTCGTGTGCTTGAGGGGTTTTGGTGAAGAGGATAGGTAAAGAGGAAAAACTCATACGGTTAGTTTTACCTCCGACAACGCAATCTCGTTTGTAGGACCTCCAGCTAGTATAATTCTCGACTTCTGACCAAGCAAAGTATGGTTATATTTCCGCACGAGGTTGATGTTATCTGCACGGGTTGACAATGCTTGATACCGCTTTTTAATAGTATCTACGAAGTCTTGAGCAACATGGTCTGGAATGGTGGAAGTCCAAGATCCGGTGGGCTCTTTTAATGGAGCAGACGGGATGACGTGAAGCACACCTTTGTCGATATGAAGCTGGAGGTGAATAGCCCCCTTGGAAGCGTATTGAACATTTCTGAGATCAAATTTTCTCGCTCGGTCAGATATCGTGACTTCAGTCAGTTTGGGTTCGACGTTACCATTGACAATCTGTATCGTGGGGGCTCGGTCCCAGCCACGCCATCAATGTACTTGTCAAGGTTATCTGGCTCACAGTTGCTGAACTTTTTCATCCGCTCCTGAACCCAGTTTTGCCGGCGACTAAGGGTAAAAAGCATATTGCAAATAGGTGTTAAGGAGCGGAAGTGGTTGTGCTAGTGGTATGTTCGGTGATAGAGTCGTGAGCATTTTGATGGTGCTCAAATGCTTAAAGTGAGTTGCCAGTTGAAGCCCTGCTTATCAAAGTGCGGCGTCGGGTGAACTCTAACAGCCTCGATGTTGTAGAGCGAACAAATCAGACTATAGAAGCCGGGAGAGTTACGTGAGCGACTCACGGAGTAATAGAAAGGATAGGCAAGCGAATCGACCAGAGCTGCTAAGCAATATATGAGCTATTATGAGTTATGGGCAAGTGAAATCAGATGAAATATAAGAGTTAGCAAGGCATTGGGGGCAATGACGAAGGTCATGTAAAATGCGAGTTTAAATAGATCCAGAGGTATTCGAGTAAGAGAAATGACCAGAAAAGTGAGAAATAATAGAAAGGATTGTGCTGTCATTGAATGGGAGAGACAGTAGCTTATTCAGGCTCAAAATCCTCTCAAAGGGAGATTTATTATTTCAAGAGGCAGTTGAGATTATATATTTGAGGTCATTAATTCCAGTTTTTACTATCCGGAGGAACTAACTGGTGGAGTAAGTGGTTGCTGAGCCTACCTGCTTGATTCAGTATAAATCTTAGTTTCGATGAAAAGGAGATTCTTCGCTTAAGAAGCAGAAGCCCGGTAACAGTCATGTAGGTGTTCTATTGATACAGGCGGCTGAAGCACGCCGGGAACAGATACTGCTCAGGAACAGGTGTTTGCGTGATGATGCCTGATCTAATCGCTCTACAAATACAGCCCTTCGGGTTCGCCTTCGCTCTTCGTCTTCAAGACACGTTCCCTGGCCGCTCTGAAGTCCTCCATCTTCACTCTCATTCTTCGCTCTCTCAGCGCCATAAGACCCGCTTCAGAACAAATAGCCTTGATGTCAGCCCCGGACAAGTCGTCCTTCTGGTTAATGAATTCGTCCAGATCAACGTCGTCGTTAAGAGACATTTTGGATGTGTGAAGGGTGAAGATCTTTTTCTTTGTGGATTCTAGCAGAATAATAGTTAGCACATTAGAGCGTAGGAGGCGAGATAGGAAGTCACATACGATCAGGGTTCTCGAATAGAATTTTGCGGTCAATACGGCCAGGACGGATGAGAGCTGGATCAAGAGTCTCAATCTTATTGGTAGCCATAATGACTTTCACGTCACCACGATCGTCGAAACCGTCCAGTTGATTGAGCAACTCCAACATAGTACGCTGGATTTCACGTTCACCACCGGATGTCGATTCATAACGCTTGGTACCAATCGCGTCGATTTCGTCTATAAAGACAATGGAAGGGGCATGCTCAGCGGCAACCTATCAATGTTAGAATGGATAGAAAATAGTGTGAATATCTCATACCTGGAAAAGTTGTCGAACAAGCCGTGGACCGTCACCAAGGTATTTCTGAATCAGTTCACTTCCTACAATTCTCAAGAAGGTTGCACTGGTCTGGTTTGCCACAGCCTTTGCCAGCAGCGTCTTGCCAGTACCTGGAGCGCCGTACAAGATAACGCCCTTCGGTGGTTTGATACCCATTTCTTCGTACAGTTCTGGGTGAAGTAGAGGAAGCTCCACTGCCTCCCGAACCTCCTGAATTTGTAACTCCAACCCTCCAATATCGGCATACGACTCTGTAGGCGCCTTATCTAGTTTCATCACCGAAACTAGAGGATCGGAGTCTTCGGTCAACACTCCGACGACTGATACTGATTTATGATGGAGGAGGATACTTGCGCCAGGCTCGAGGAGGTCCTTATCGACGAAGGACATGATGGAGACATAGTATTCAGGACCGGTAGCGCTTGAAACAATGGCGTGATCATCATCGATGAGTTCTTCCAAATTACCAACGCCCATCGGGCTTCCTCTCATATCGTCCACCCGAGACCTCTCGTCAGCGTTTCGGTCGATAGCATCAGAATCTCCTCCGGCCGAGGCAGGAGTCGCTGTGCTTGCTGCCTTTGTCTTTCGAATTCGCTCCTGATTCTCCACGTATTCCTCTTCAAGCAGCAGATGATCATGAATACGTTGCATCCGTAGGTACCTCAGCTTGCACCGAGCCGTCGGGTACACCGTGGGCAGTTTGGCTGCAGCACTTGGGCCAGCCGCTTTACGTTTCTTTCTGCCGATGCGGGTCGTTGGCTGTGGTGGTGGCTCATACTTGGGCTTCTCTTTCTACGAAGCAAACAGCGTTAGTGTCACGGTTTAGCTGATGGTAACCACGTAGCTAGTAAGTTCGGAATCCTGGGGGCGGCGGGGGTTAGCTGTCCACCTGTGATGGGACGCACCTTCTGATCCTTCTTATCTTTGCCGTCGCCGCCTGGAGGGCCTCCGCCGGCGCTGGATTGATTAGCGCCCTAATGAGCGAAGTCAGTATGTTGAGGCTCGGGGGTTAGGCGGCGAAGATGGAAGCTCACCATAATGTAAAGGGAGAGCTAGCTTGACGGGTTCAGGGGGGTAGTCAAATGTAGATAGGTATGGTGATGAGCCCGATGGGAGGGCGGAAACAAGGCGACGGTGATGGCGAAATGGTGTTTGTAATGCCTCTGGCGGAGCTTAGTGAGTTCTTCTGACGACGCGAACTGCTCTCAGAGGCTCGGAAATCGAAAACGTTCAAGCTCGATCAGCACGTGATCTGCAGCCGTCATGACCGAGCGCTTGCCGCCTCACCTTGCCCATAGACAGCGAGACACGTCGGATAGCTCTACACTGTGCGAGAACATTTCTGGTTGACTATTTGCTTTCGTCAAGCCCCTCTCCTCGTTCCCCTCTATAGCATCGTCTTGTCCCATTAACACCAGAGCTCATTGCATTGCTCAGCCCCGCTGGTGAAGGGCTCCGAAGGTTTAGGTACCACTTCGAAGTCAGGATCACTCGAAGCTTCAACCAAACCTTTAGCATTCATTGAAAACCTTCACCCGCACATCTTACCTCGAAATCTCACGCCACCTTAAGTCTCCAGCCAATTCGACGTATTCACCCTCTTCTGGTTTGACTCATCCTTTACTATATCTGGCCGCCTTCTCAGCCAAGGCTGACTTTTTAAGCCCCAATAGTCCCACCTTGCTGCCTGCCTCCTCCCCGGCTTCCGCCTTCTTCTGTCAACATAGACTTCCTAGAACATTTCAACTCTCATCTTCATCCTTATCCACGATGAGTTCCAACCGTGCTCGCCGGATTGCGAAGGAGATTGCCGACATCCACTCGGATACTCTATCACAGATCATTGTCGACCCCGCAGGGAGCGGGGAAGATCTTACGCACTTACGAGGTCAATTTAAGGGGCCACCGGACACTCCGTATGAAGGCGGCACGTACTATGTCGACATCCGGATCCCTAGCGAATATCCGTTTCGACCACCGCTAATGAAATTTGAAACAAAAATCTGGCACCCCAATGTTAGCAGTCAAACGGTATATATTCGTCTAAAACCCTAAGAATTATCTGGATAATTGCTAACGATTTCCTAAGGGTGCTATCTGCCTAGACACACTCTCCTCCCAATGGTCTCCTGTCCTCACGATCAAGTCTGCCCTTATATCTTTACAATCCCTTCTTAGCACACCAGAACCAAAAGACCCACAGGATGCCGAAGTGGCCGGCATGCTAATCCGGAACCCTGCTGAATTTGAACATGTCGCTCGTGACTGGGCCGTCAAGTTTGCTGGGGCACCTAAGAAAGAGCGAGGTGAAGGCAGTGGAGGTGCCACAGCAGAATCCATCAAGAAGAAGGCCTTGCAGGCCAAGGAAAACGAGGAGAAGGCTAAGATGGCTGCGTAAGAGGACCTTCCCTTCTAACGATTCTATCTTGACTAATCCTTCCTCTAGGTATCATGGTTATAACAAGGATCTTATCGACCGCTTCGTCGCAATGGGCTTTGATGTCGAGCAGGTGGTAGCGGCTTTCGAATATGTAGGGATTGACAAGATGGGGGGGGAAGACTATGAGCTAGAGGAAGCTTATATGGGTGACATCACTGCTCGGCTTTTTGGCGAGGCATAAGGGTCTGAAAGAGCGTTCTCCTCTTCTTGCTTTTGCATTAATTTCTTTTAATTCAGACGTTTATAAGACTTATAGCAGGCCACATATTATGCTGTCGGGGACATTTCTGGGATGGAAGGGGTTGCTGGCGTTTGTGGGAGGAGAGTTGCGAGATTTCTTTCCCTTCATTACTATCTATTGGCGTCGGCTCTGAAGTAGGATGCTTGGTCAGGTTCATTAAGCTTGTGCACTATCAGTACAATTAAGAAGCCCTATCCTTCCGACACTATATGAGGCTCTTGGGCCGAGCGGATTTATCCGATATCCGCTGTGATCCTGTTCCCAAGGCTGATGCGTAAACTTTGTCACGCTAACCCAAATCTAGTACAGGCCTGCTCTTCAGACTTCCGCGATATCGGTTACTTGAGCGGATACGATTTTATGGAGGGTGTGGGCTGAACGGGTTTAGCTCGGGTCGTTTCCGTTTCTACGCTATATTATCAATTATTAAGGGGCTCTTTTAGGAATAGCCTTAGCTGCCTATGTACTTGCTCTGACAACTCTCCGTACGGTTTATCGGTCGCCTAGACTTAGAAATAGGAACAAACGAGTTTCTTTTTCTCTCTAGACTTTTCTTCGCGTCATGCCCCAAGAAGAACTGCGCGACCCCCATTTTTTCATGTCGGTTTTTGAGTAACAGGACTTTTCACCTTCCATATGTGGGCAACTGTATTCACGAAGAATTATCTTTTATTTCTCTTGCACCTCGCGGTCCACTGTGCAATGATTTGGTGTCAGGAAACAGGCCACTCGTCCCCTATATTTCCCTTTCTTCTATGTTTCACTCTACGGGTTCTACCTGTATTTGGAACCCTGGTATTCTACGATGCTAAAGCTCCCATCTGATTATATGTGTTTAGGATATCGGCCAACCTTAACCGACCAGTAGCCCTAATCTTGGTTGGAGCTGTATCATCCCCTATCATGTCATAATTACCTTGTTACTAGTTAGTTGTTAATAGAGTGGAATATTACATCTACTAATCGAAAAAAAATTTCGGTAGGGAATCTAGATAATACGTGGTCTGCAGCTTCAATTTCATAGCGAGCATTTATTGCTATTCCTACGGGCTTATTTGGTAATAATCGTATACGTGCTTAGGTTTATTATTTCGGACTTGATTGTCGTTAAGCATAATATTGCATATTAGAATTTATCCCCCCAGCTAAACCAAAGAGATGGATATATACTAGGATAAGGTAACGCTATGTCATACTGCTTATATGATGGCTCAACTTGTTACCCGCAAACTGGGGTACTTTTGGCTTGGAGCAAATCACTCTCGCACATGCGCTTGCGCAATATAAAATGCACGGAAAGCTGATTTATAGGAAGACCTAACAACATAGGTTGATTCTGATTTTGCTGCTGACGGCTGCCGGCAATTATAGGCGTTCTTCTCAACCTCCGCCGGAAAATTAGGATAATGATGCACTCCCCAACATACTGTTTACTCGGCGGTATCGGCGGGGTGTATGGGCGATAATAATCTTTCAGACCCCTGACTCTTCCGCCCATTGCAAAGGAATTTCTCGAACTCACCATCGGCAACCATCTCCTCTTGCACCGCACAACCATAGCATTGAATTGGGTTCGTAAAAATCTAGGGAATTCTGAAAACATGTAATTCACCGTTTTATCCTACTTCAAATTTATTCTGATGAAAAAATTCATCTTTCTCCAATTATGATGACAGGACGACGAATTCACAATCTCATGACATAGATAAAACGTGTCAGCTCGAGGGCTTTTGGGCATCTTCCCTCACTCACGATATTTATTCTTTGCAAGTGTGCATATACTTCCTAAGACCTTTACTTAAGACTTTCATATTGTACGTTCGCTAGCTATCGACAAACTCTTTAGGCTTCGTACCATACTTCCATCTTCTACTCTTACAACTATGCCGGAACCTTCCGCTGCTGCCCGTTCTTCCTCCAACAGAGAACCTGTGCATTCTTTCCTTCGGGGACCCCAGACGAATATCTCACCACGCATAGGGCCAAGTGACGGTAGCGGCAAAAACATCTGTTTAGAGTTAGCTTCTGAAATGTCAGACCAAGACAGTACGATGGTGGACAGTCAATCCCCCGTCAAATCAATCACTAAAGTCGAGATGATCAAAATGACTAAACTCCTGAAGACTGGCGAGACTGAAAAAACGGTCAAGAAGACAAAAATAATTGAGACTGGAGTAGACATTACTACACTCAAGACAACTAAGGTCTTCAAGACTGGCGAGGCTACGGAATCCATCGAGACTAAGCATGCTAAAACGGTCAAGAAAAATTCTATAGGTAAGATTAACTTTCTAAAAATAGAAAACTACTCTTTGCTGACCATAGACATAGTAGAGCCTCAACCGTTTACGACCCCTGATACGGACCTGGCTGTTAACTATACCGATACTCTCCCACCCGCTGAAAAATCCGGTCAAAATGTCAATGTTGGGCATATTGCTGTCCTTGATGCCTATTTGTTCGACCTCGAACCGGCTCATCC
The DNA here is from genome assembly GCA_001692915.1 of Glonium stellatum. Classification (NCBI taxonomy): domain Eukaryota; kingdom Fungi; phylum Ascomycota; class Dothideomycetes; order Gloniales; family Gloniaceae; genus Glonium; species Glonium stellatum. The sequence continues at coordinate 22,733 of KV749096.1, forward strand.
TTCTGTCAGAGACTTTCCTCAAACAATTCAGTCCAACATAGACTTAACCAATCCTGAATCTAATAATAATGCTTTTGACGATAGCATCTACAACCTGGACACCCTTGGACACGCCTCGAACATCAGCCATGCACCCTCCGTAACTTATGAGGCTTTCGGCTTCTCTGAGGTTGCTATTTGGAGCGGACAGTCCTTTGGTAAGGCATACTAGCATGTTTGAAATACTATATCCTGACTAACTTGAATAGATGGCACAACCCCAGCTGACGGTATCTCCATGACTAGTGACTATGATGAGCCTGGGATAGGACATGCTGGTGTTGGCCCTGATGGGAATGAATTGGTTATTCTAGATACTAATGAGGAACAGCCATCTCAATTCCGTTCAAATCTTGGTATACTTTACCCTGTTCCCTTCAAGATTTTTTCACATCTGACTGTCCTATGCAGCTTCTGTCTATCCTAGCAATGAAATGACCGACGGAAAACTAGATATGCCAGCCTTCTCAATAAAACTAACGTCTCCACATGAGACTCACCCTACTTCGTACACTGCTCCTAGCCTAGAAGAAGGCAATAGCCAAGAAGGCATAGTTGAAGGACCTGGTGATACATCACTACAAACTATACCTGAGCAATCAGAGAATGAAAGGAGTGATGCGGAGTTGTCCCTTGTGGCGGTAGGAGACAGTGTTGTCGGCGACGATGTTTGCCTAGACGAAGCAGATAGTTGGCCTGAAGTGCCGCCTAAAGAAGCAAACTTGGCTAAACTCATAGCCGGTGGTCAGCTACAAGAGCATCATAACTGCCTTGGTTGCTATCGTCTTCATAAAGACCTTGCTAGCGAAGCCCACAAGACAAAAGAGTTCAAACAACTGGCGATCAACAACGCCGCAAATGTTAGCGATCTCGAAGACGAACTCGCCGAACAGGAAGACGAAAACAAGAAAATCCAGACTGAACTCGAGAAAGCTAAAGAGCGTTATGTTCGGGCCGAGAAATTTGTTGATAGCCTCAAAATCGTCGGCGCCACAAATGGTAAAATTCTAAAGGACCAAGAGGCAAAGATCAAACTGCTACAGAGGGACCTAGTCCAGAACGAAGACGCGAACTCTCGCATTCGAGGACTTCTCCAAAATGAAATTAAGCGTCTTGATCAAGAGAATTATGCTTGGCGACAGGCTGTGCCTTCACAATATGTGCAATTACGCGGGATTGCCCTTCAATATGAGAACGAGAGCCTCCTAGAAGATAAGAAGCGCCTTGAAGCAGAGAATCTGGCCATGGAGAAGAGTCTCAAGGATCTTGAGATTTCATTGGCTAAAACCATTGCCAGTAACAGTGCAAATTTAAAGTATGTGCCTGGCCTTCTTGATGAGAAACAACACTTAGTTCGGGAAAATTCTAAGCTCTCGCTTCTAATCCAGGATAAAGACAAAGAACTCGAAAAATGGAAACAGCAGGCAAAAGATACCATGGCTTTATTGGATACTGAAAATCGGTATACTCGATTGGCCTTGGGGGAGCGAGCCGAAAAGATATGCGAACGACTCATTAATCACGTTTGTACTAACCACTCCCCGCAGGACATGGCGAAAGATTTGACGGAATATGTTCAAACTGGATTGGACACTACAGGAGAACTTTTCGAATTCCTCAAAGATGTCCTAAAGGAGAGAGACGATGTAGTCAACGATCTGGCAGTCGCTCAAACCGAGATTCAGAAGCTTCAGGAGGAAGCCCTTAGACTTGTCGATGAAATCGAGGAAAAGCGCGAAAAAGCCGAGAAACTTTCAGGTGAACTCGATAAATGGGAATTCAATGAGGCCACAGCCCAAGCAGAGCGGCCCGGCCTGCTCCAGGAACTCGCCGCTCTGAAGAAGGATCAGCTTGCGAAAGCAACCAGGATAAGTGATCTTCTAAATGAGAAAGCATATAACTGGGGTATTAATACGCCAAAGGACATCAACTCCATGTTCGTCAAGATGCAAAAGGACTTGACTATTGCTCACCAGGAAATCTCGGATCTCAGTGCTGATCAGCATCCTTTGAGAGATAGGCTTGAAAAAGCTATCAACACAATCAAGACTACTAAGGCTGAGATGAATCATCAGATATCTAAACTTAAGAGTTCTTCAGACTATTACTTTACCTTATACTATGAGGTTGCTGTGAATAAGAGCGCGGAGCAGTTAGTCAGGATTGCGGAACTCGAGAAGCAGCTCGGCATCAAGCCTCAGACAGCTATTGAAGGTTCTCCAGACAAGAATTTTGAAGATAATGACAGACACTTAGCCAGGGTTATCCGCATCAACTTTGGTCATGATTGTGTCCCAGCCGATGTTCATCCGGAGGAGGGATACCTAGGACAAGGATACCAGCCAGCAGAATTCGAGGCTATGCGTCGCTTGAATGGACCCCACTCTTTAGCGTGGTGTGATGGGAAGCTTTATATGAAAAGGGAAGGCAAGCCCTTCGATTGGTTAGATGTCGATGAGTACAACGAAGCGGATACAGGAGATGTGACTAAAGAAAAGAAGAAAACGGAGGACGAGCAGAGGAAGCAAACAGCACCGGGTACCCTTCCTCAGCTATCCCCGAACACGAATGATTATCTCTCGGCCATCTGTCCTACCGCCTCGTTAGCAGCCCCTTCGGATCACAGCAGCGTAGCGCTTGCAATTGGACCAACAGATATTGCAGCCGATGATGGCGGTGAGTGTAGCGTTGAAGAATCCAGGACGCATCCACAGCCTCAATTGGTGCAGGATCAAATCGCCAAACAAGCGCATCACCTGTTTGCGGACAGTCAGGCTTTTGCAAACCGTCAACATTTTGCCAATCAGAAGCCTTGGAACCATGTCTATTCTCCTTGGTATGGTGACGTTAATGAAAATTCCCAGCTATACGCGCACGTTCGCACATCAGTACTTCAGCGGCACCCCCATGGCGCGGGGCGATTGCCCTACTTAGGGCAATGGAACCCTCTGGGTGCCAATCCTCGACTAACTCCTATTCCACTTTCCACTAGCTACGATGAATTTTTGGGCTAAAATTATGCCGGGTTTCTCGAGGCATGATGTGCTTAGCGAACTAGCATTTGGAACGAACTCCTGAAACATAGGTGCTAAAGATCATGGTTATGGATAGCGCTAGAACTTCGGTGTCATCGGACATTCCTAACACATTATTGGGCGGCGGTGCATGAGCGAGCAGGTTATTTGAACTGAGTAAGAGGTTTGGGAAAGGGAATAGGAAAGAAATGAGAGCAGGAAGGAAAGGGGGTGAGGCAAATAGGAAAAAGATAGTGGAGAAGAAACGGGGGTACATAATGGATGGAATGGAATAATACTATAAGAATGCTAAGATGGGGAAAATGCTATAGTTTATAACGGATATTAGATAGATTGCTTGCACTAGGGATGCATATAACTATTCGATTAGTTACAT
>KV749103.1:0-31322 GCA_001692915.1 Glonium stellatum
GCTTAAAACAGGGGTTAACCCTGTTCGACAAGATCTGATGTTCCTGCCCATACCTTTGCAATGTCTGGCCTCGGCAACATTGTGACGTTGGGTGGGCGAGGTCAAGGTAGCAACAATCCATGAAACGCCCGGCCATGATCGGAGAAAGGCTATGATCTATCCAGTCATAGCCATGAATTCCGTTCCCCCTGATAGATTGATTCTTTCTCCATTCTCTTGACTATATGCCTTGTCACTTGGTCGAGATTCTCCCTCCTGGAGAAAATTTTCTTTACTACAGCTGATTGTGGCAGCTGGTCATGACTACTGAGTTCTTCTGAATATCAGATAACCCCCAACCAACACAGTGATTTGGCGCCAATGGATTTTGGCAATGCTTGACACCCCTGGGCTTTCTTGAATTCATTTAGACTCTTTCATTATCACATAGGAATGGGGGTTGGAATGGTGGTTAGATACTCAATAAGCCTGTCTGATAACTGAAGCCTGATACTCCTTGAAATGTTTTGGCCAGTGATCTTGTTGGATTGGAGTGGAGTGGATTTGACCCCCAAATCCACTCCAAAGCTCCTGGAGCTCCACGAACGCTAAACCTAAATAGGACTAACGGTTACCTATAAAGGTTAATAATCCAGTTCCAGTCCAACAAGATCACTGGTTTTGGCCTCGCAATATGCTATCCTGGAAGGCTTCAAACCCCTAGCATAACCGTAGAGCAAGTCTTCTTAGCACCTCGAAGCTTGGTTGGCAATATTGTGTTCGATATAAGGATTTTGGCCTGGGATATTGCCTGTGCAAGGACAGCAGGGTCTTCTAGGCTTTGATTACAGCGATTCATGGGCCGGAAAATGACATCGAAGAGCTGCATGAGATAAGAGAAGCTATTTTCTGAGAGGTAGTAATACTTAAGACTTAGTAGCAGGTATGAGATTCAAGCTTTAGTGATGCATTGTCCTCAATTGTGTTGTGAAACAAAAGGGGGCGAGGCTTGATACGTTGGGTGGTGGCCGGAGTTCTGAAAACCGATCACTCATGCGCGGACTAAAATTTGTACATAAGTAATACAAGCACTCTCGCGTTCAATATCAGTTCTAGCAAAGCTAGATTGCTTTAATTTTTGTTATATATATATTATAGTGAAATGGCACTATGCTCGTGCGTAGATTTCTTATGCAAATCTAGGTGGGCGCACCGGTGGTTAGCATTTTAGAATTCCAGTCATCATCCAACGCATCAAGCCTCGGGGGCACTGAGCTGAGTTTAAGGTTTCGGATCTGGAAGCTCGCTTATGAATGCGGCACAATCCGGACTAGTAATTTTGCAAATACATATAATGATTTATTTTGCGAGCTCGCAAAAATGCCCGCTGTGAGTAAACCAAATTCACCCCGATTGCGGGCTATAGCTGATCGAATTGCAGTGGCTTAGTGGTACAGCGTCTGTGAGTATTTACCAATCATCTTTGACGCAACACAATCTAACGTTCAACAGCACTCGTAACCCAGAGTTGACATGAGAAGATCCTCGGTTCGATTCCGAGAGTGGGCATAGCCTTGATTATTTTTTTTCCTAATTTATCTAATGTTGGTGAGCTTTTGAGAAACTTTTTCTTATTAGCGAAGTCTTTAAGTTTTTTTTTCAAAAGGTGATGTAGCAGTTTCTACAGCGCTTCAGCTAGATTGATAATTAAAAACTATTCTTTCCGGCGGTGGATTTCGTCCTGCGGTTATAGGTAAGAGCCGGTGTGGTAGAACAATCAGAATCAAGCTCCGTGATGAGAAATATATAGTAATTGGAGCTGTTATTCCTATTATTATATTTTTTAGCGTTCTGCGCACGATCTACTTACTCGTAGGCCTCCGCTGTCGGAAGGGATACTATGTTTATCGGCACGCTGGGTTTATGTAACAAAATCTTTTGGACTTAAATATTGCCTTTGTATAAATTTGGATGCCTGATTGGAAAGCGAGAACTGCTTACTACTATCTACATAATTTTCTAAAAGCTTAGATGCGGACCCCAAAACTCTTGTTTTAGAATGCCTAAAGGAAAATTCAACGATTATACATAACATTTCTTTACCTAGAACAACCCGTTGGCAAGCCTAAATTCGGGTAGCTCTGGATACCGGTGCTCAACGCCAATGACATTCTGACTAGGGCGCTTTTTAAGATATCTTCCAAACGCGCTTATGGCCCGAGAAACGAGCTTTCGCAATTGTCCGAGACAACGGGAGCATTGTAGACGTACATAATGCTCCTCTAGCAGATATGCGGCCTAATGGCAAAATTTACTCCCTAATAGTAGTGCAATTTGCCGTATCGCCTTCGAAACGGCTTCATGAATGGAAGATTGACGCGGCTTATTCTAGCATCTACAAGACAATTATCTTGCTAGCCATGGAAAGCGAAAGTTTGTATGGAAGGTTCCTGATGGTCTTCCAACGCGGATGTACCGTATGGCAAAACAGTTGGGTCTGTTTTGGTAATGCACTCGAAGGAAAGCCTGGTATCTAGTCCAATGGTAATGCGTACAAATCCGCAAATATAGTTTTGCATGTGATCATGTCTCCTCTAAGGACTTACGGATATTCGGTGAAAAAGATTGGTTTGAGGCGTTCATGGGCTGCCATCGGCTATCTTTTTGAGTGGTCCGAGCTGACCCTCGGTATAACGCGGTAACCCGCATCCAAGCGACTTCACCGTCCCTACTCGCGACTGTTTACAGCACTCTAAGTTCCAATACTCCAATATTCAAATCTCTATTCTAGACCACGCATATTAAAAATGGCTCCGATATCAAGGGCTCTACGACCACTAGCACGCGCTGCCGCTTCCTCGTCTCGAATCTCACGAACAGCAACCCCCAAAGTAACCCCGCAGTAAACCTCCCTTCCGCAGGTCTTACATCTCTGAAGGGCTCCAATTCTAACGCTGCTTCTCTTTCAGGATAAGATGTCTCTCTTCCACACAGTCGCGTCGAACGGTTGACCTCACCGACCTACCTCCGACCCCCATAACGCACCTTTCTGAAACTGAATCATTAATGGCAGATCAAGTATCCAAATTCTCGCAAGAAGTAATCTTACCCAAAGTTCGTGACATGGATGAAGCGGAAAGCATGGACACAGAAGTCGTCGAGCAGTTATTCGAACAAGGACTCATGGGAATCGAGATCCCGGAAGAATACGGTGGTGCTGGCATGAACTTCACCGCAGCAATTGTTGCAATCGAGGAGTTAGCGAGGGTAGACCCCAGCGTGAGCGTCATGGTAGATGTCCACAACACGCTATGTAACACAGCAATTTTGAAGTACGCGAGTGAGCGGCTGAAGAAGCAATGGTTGCCGAAGTTGGCAACAAATACCGTTGGTGAGTTTTAGAGGGTTTAGATGTGGGATCGCGGGTGGTAAGACTGATTTTTTACAGGATCTTTCTGCCTTTCTGAGCCAGTTTCGGGATCGGATGCCTTCGCTCTCGCCACCAAAGCCACCAAGACAGATACCGGATACAAGATTAATGGAGGCAAGATGTGGATAACAAACAGCATGGAGGCTGGGTTCTTCATTGTTTTTGCCAATCTAGATCCCAGCAAGGGCTATAAAGGCATCTCGGCCTTCGTTGTTGAGAAAGGCATGCCCGGCTTCTCGATTGCGAAGAAGGAGAAGAAACTCGGTATTAAGGCTAGCAGTACCTGCGTTATCACCTTTGATGACGTTGAGATTCCTAAAGAGAACCTGGTGGGTGAGGAAGGCCAGGGATATAAATATGCAATCAGTCTGCTGAACGAGGGACGGATTGGTATTGCGGCGCAGATGACCGGGTTAGCGCTAGGAGCATTTGAGAATGCTGCCGGGTGAGTTTCTGATCTTTCGACATTATTCTATACCAAACAAAACGGACACCGAGTTTAAGCCGCTTGGATTGGTTGCTGATAGTGGTTTAGCTATGTTTGGAACGACCGTAAGCAGTTCGGCAAGCTCGTCGGCGAGTTCCAAGGCATGCAGCATCAGATGGCACAAGCCTGGGCGGAGCTTAGTGCCGCACGTGCTCTTGTCTACAACGCTGCTCGTAAGAAGGAAGCCGGGGAAGACTTTGTTCAAGATGCTGCTATGGCTAAGCTCCTCGCATCGCAGGTCGCGGGTAAGATTTCCAGCCAGGCTGTTGAGTGGATGGGTGGCATGGGCTTTGTAAGAGAGGGATTGGCCGAAAAATACTTTAGAGACAGCAAAATTGGTGCGATCTATGAAGGTACTAGCAACATCCAGTTGACCACGATTGCGAAGCTGTTGCAAAAGACTTACACGAGGTGATGTGGAGAGAAAGCGTGTAGATGGATGAATGAAGTGACAAGCTTTATTCCATAGACTGTACGAGGTTTGGAAAGTGTATGCATGATTGAAGAGATGACTGGCTTATGGGAAGAGAATGAATTACAATGAAGAGAAGCTGGACGGGTAATGGAAGAGATTTAGCCCTCTACCTAACGAGCATATGTGTACATAACCTCGGCCTTGGATGCCAATGCTAGTGTATATTTACCCTTGTCTCATTTCATGGCTAAATGTTATCAATTTTACATGTGTAGTTCCTGTACCTGAATAGTAGACCGGCACTGTGCATGTTCAATCTTGGCTGTGAGATGCCTTACTAGGCCCAGCTTTTAAAAACAAAATAAAACCTAAAAGGAGACAATCTCAACTGGGCTATAGACAATTTAATAGGATATATTGAACAACCCTAACCAAGCTCTCACGGGCCAGCGAAACATAATAAGTTACTCTCGGAGGATTCATACAAGCTCTCTTAGCAGCAACACCTGCATATATCGTCCCGGAAGCACTCACGGGCTCATGCAAACTACCAATCGCAATGGGTCGAGTAAGCGAACAGCGCCTTGAGAGAAGGATTTTCTCCCCGACCTCCAGTCTGCGGGCCGTACTGCCCATCATCATGACTTCTCTGCACGGAAGCCTCTTGACACCAGGTGCTAGCGAAGCTGCATGACTCTAGAATCACTCGCTTTCAAGCCGTCTCTCGGTTACGAAGGTATGGCGCTTTGAAATCAGCGCACCGGTACTCCGCCCAGCGGCGCCAAGTCAATGATGGGCCTCTGCTTCTTCCAAGGCTGGTGTTAGGCGTCGAGCCAAGCGATATAAGTGGCAGATAACGGCTGGTGGGGGTAGGTCGAGGCATGTCGAGGCATCGGGGAAAGATGGCGGTGCAGATCTCTAAAAGCAAGGCTAAGACCCAGTGTGATAGCGTTCCGCAGTGGGCTCGAGTGGCTGCAGCTCTGGTTGTGGAGAAATAGTGCATCAGCGATTTTTCTCATCACTGCGGCCGCCTGGTCCCTGAGCAAGGGGGGAGCCAGCCCGCTCAAGGCCTGTCGTGTGAGCTGGCTCTGTCGACGAAGACAGTTCGTGGCAGCCGGCTGTGTTGTGGCCCGGGTCGTCCAACGCAAGCTGTCCGAGCTGTCCGAGCTGTCAATGTCGCCGCTCTGCCGTTGTTCCTTTCCTGCCCAACGCGCATGCTGTTTGGCTGCTCAGTTGCTGGGGCGAGTACCACACCATGGTCGCGAGACCGCCCTGCCCACTCCAAGTGTCCGAGGGCACGCTACTCACGTCCCCACCTAAGCCTGCATGGAGCGCGCATTGCTCCACTCGCCGCTCAGCCTGGCTGCCCGAGAAATTGACGCACATTCGGTCTCAGCCGGTGTCAGAAACAGGCACGCTGGATGAGGTCGGAATTCGCAAACTTCAGGCGAAAAAAAAGACCCCCGTTGCTCACGTCTTTCTTTCCTTTGCGCCATTGGCCTCGCCGCTCTCCTTCATTTCCTACCATGATTGACTGACTGGCTATCGATGTGTTTCATTTGTCGCCTTATTGTTACCTGCTCTGTTTCTCTCAAACCTGGAATGCTCTAACAGCTCGTTTGCTCTGCGCACTCCACGTTTTCCTTGGACCGCCAAAACATGTCCTCGTGGCATGCCGATGCCCACAACATTACTTTTTTTCCCGAACCAATCTCGAGGAGCTCCACAGCTAGCACCAGGGTTCTGATTCTACACAATAAACACTCATGGCTGCCAGAGACACAGCTTCTCTTTTCATAGCAACCATGGAGCAGCTCATCCACGGAGAAGCCCCACCAATGGACCGCTCAATCAGCATGCCCAGCATGCCCAAGAGAAACAGCTTTATGAGCAGGAGCTTCACGATGGAACACTCACACCCAGATATTGAGCTCTCTTTATCACCCGCTTCACGCTCCTCTGTCGTCTCCACAACCTCGGAGGAAGAATCATCCCCGCAGCTCACAAATTGGGCATACGTCTCTCTCATAAAAAATCAACGCAACTATTTCCGCGAAGGCCTCAAGCTTGAAAAGATGACTAGCAGCGAGCAGCGCACTTCGGTCTCTACCCTCCGCCGGCTGGCTTTCCGCCTTGCTGTCAACATCTCAATCAAGGAAACCCGTATAGCAAACACAGCCCGCCAGCTTGCTCTATCGCGAAAGAAGGAGTATCTTTCCGGCAAAAGCGCAGAAGCTCGGATACAGCAGCTAACCCAGTCACTTGAGTACCACGAGAAGAGAAATCGCGAGATCCTCGAGAGCCTAGAACAAACAGCTATGCTGACGCTACAATGTGTGTACTCCCTTTCTTCCTAGCAGTCCAACATGCTCTCATTATTTCTTACATGCCCTTTAAATTACTCGAGGAAAACGGCTAATCATTACTTTCTCGTTTATGACAGATTCCACTGGAAGCGCAGCATCGCCTCGCCATTCTCTTCCCGTAGCTGTACGACCCCCCATCTCCCCCCTCTCCCCACCCGCTTCCCCACCATCACCAAAAATCTCAAATTTGGCATTTCAGCGCCCTAGGACGCCTCGTTCACCGCCCTACACGCCCTACACGCCCTTGTCTAACAGGTCACGGGACTCTTCCGCCAAACCGCCCCCTCCTACCCCCCCCAGGCGCCCCAGTACCGAAGTAGATATCCGCACATCGAACGAACGACTGATAAAGGCCAAGCGGGATTCCGACCATGCCCTTCTGGTATGTAGGAACAGGATTGAAGCTCTGCAGGCGGATTGTCAGCGGAGTAAAGAGTCGGTACGTTCATTGGAGGGCCACAAAATGGGACTGGAAGAGGACATCCGGGGCTACAAATCGCGTGTCTCGGCCCTTCAGACATCCAGGGCTACCATCGAACAGACTCTCAGGGCAACACAGCTCAAGCTTGAGAATTCCACAAGGTCCGAGGGAGAGCTCCGCGTCGAATTGGAGCTCAAGGGCCGAGAGATTGAGCAGTTGGAGGAAATGAGCAGATTGAGTCAAGAGGACGTTCAAGTGCTGAAGCAGTCAAAGACGATGCTTGAGGAGGAAGTTCGCAATCGCGATTCCCAGATTGAACGGTTGCAGTCATCGATGATAGCCTTGGAAGAAGACATCAAGAGTCTGCTGCATAGGCAGGACATTGCTGAAAACACTGAATCGGAGTTACAGGCCAAGTTGACAGCAAACGAGACCCATCGAGAGACGGTAACGAAGCACCTGGAGGAAAGCATGGCACATGTCATGAGTCTGGAGAAAGCGATAGCATCCTTCGAGGACCAGATCGAAGAGTACAACGCCAAGGTGGACTCGCTTGAGAGGTCTGAAGCAACGCTTGAGGAGGAACTACAGAGTATTCGGGAGCTCAAAGGGCAGGCCGAACAAGAGTTAGCGACGGTACAGTTTTCGGTGTCGGAGCTCGAGTCAAGCCTAAGGTCTTCTACGGAGATGAATGCGAGTTTGCAAGTAGATTTGGAAGACATGCGGAGAATCAAAGCCGAACTCGAGCACGAACTGCAATCGACGCAGGAACAGGTCGTCGTTGAAGCTGAAGCTAAAGAGGGCCTACAGCGCGAATACAACTCTCTTCAGGTGCTGATGTCCGGTATGGAGGACGAGTTACGCATCACCCATGAGAGAATTCACACACTCGAGCAGCCAGACCCAGAGATTGTGAGAGAACTGGAGAGTTTGAGGACATCCAAGGCATCCCTGGAGCAACAACTGGAGACCCTTCAGCTATCGTCCTTGAGCCTGCAAGACGATCTCCAAGACACTGTGGAAAAGCTAAACTTGATGCAAGCCTCCAAACTAGAACTTGAGTCTTGGCTACAAGAGTCTGAATCCTCAAAGCTCGAGCTTCAGTCTAAGCTCCAGAGTTCCGAGGCCTCGATGACCGACCTTCTATCAAAGCTGCGAGACTCCGAGACTTCTACAGTCGATCTTCAAGCTAAGCTTCAGGAATATGAAGCTTCCACGGTCGACCTTATATCTAAGCTCCAGAACTCAGACATCTCCGCAGCCGAGCTTGAATCCAAGCTACAAGAGTACGAAGCGTCTACTATTGAGCTCCATTCCAAACTCCAGGGTTCCGAGGTTTCGACTCTGGAGCTCCGATCGAAACTCGAGGACTCTGAATCCTCCACAGCTGACCTAATAGCCAAACTTCAAAACTCTGAAGCCTCAACAGTCGAACTTCAATCTAGGCTCCGAGAATGTGAAGCATCCACGCTTGAGCTTCAATCTAAATTTGAGGGATCCGAGGCCTCCAGGCTTGAGCTTCAATCCAAGCTTCAAGCTTCTGAAGCGTCAAAGGCTGAGCTCCAAACTGAAGTTCTGAAGGCACTACAGGCTAAATCCCAAGTCGAAGAAAAATTGCGGAGCGTCCTCGAATCCAAGGCGTCCCTCGAGAGTGGCCTGCACGGTGCAAACTCCCGTCTCAGTGTTGCCGAGACAGTAGAGCTTGATCTTCAGGCTAAGCTCTCCGTCGCCGACGTTGAAATTCAGGAATTACGCCGGACAAACGCTGACCTTGAGGATTCCGAACGACACATGACTGCAAGATTGAATGTCGCCGAAAACGAACTCAAAGTTTTGAAGCGTGCCAACGAAGAGCTGGAGGCTTTCCTCAACCAGGCTGAGCAGGAGATGGCAGCTGCTGAAGCTTCTACCTCCGAGTGTGAAAAGCGGCTTGACTCGTTCCTCGATGAATCCAATGCCAAAATGTCCGCTGCACAGCGATCGAAGGTAAAGTACAAGCGCCGACTTCTCTCCAGTGGAAAGGAGCTCGCAACCCTTAAAACCGAAAATGGTAGCTTGCAGTCTCAAATCGAACAGAAGGATCATGACATTAGGAACTTGAAGAGCATCGAAAGCCAGTTACAGGCCGAGCTAAGTTCCAAAAATACAACCATCGAAGAGCTCCAAACAAAGAAGACCGATTTCAGCGCCAGCATGAGTGAGATCGAAGAAGAGCTCCGCATGCTACGTGAAACAAAGAAGACATTCGAGACAGTTGTTCAGACTCTTCAAGAGAAGGCAACTATTTTGAATGTTCCAACGGAGGGGGAGCAACCTGCTGACCTTGCTGAAACGGCTGTCGCGTCAGAGAAGGAGGACTACGATGGCTTTGTCCCGTCAGCTATGGTGCAAAAGATCCTGCGCAATCGCGCGGACACATTGACCGGCGAACCGAGATCCTCGAGGTCACGGCCAATGAGTCAATGCACATCTCTGGCAGGCGATGATTGGAATACTTGGGCTCTGGAAATTGAAAGAGTCAGGATGTTGAGGGATGAGACTGCCATGCAGCTAAAGGGAATGGAGAAGGTCAAGTCGGCATTAAAAAAGACGTTGAAGGCTAGCGAGGCAGAGCTGGAGCGATTGGAGAAGAGGTCGAGACCGTAAGTCAATTCTAGCTCCTACATCATTAACTAAAGAATGGAGACTAATCGTTATCTAGAAGCAGCAAGGTGTTTTCCGAAAAAAGAGGGAAATCCCCCTTCTCTCTCTCCTCCGACAGGCCAGCAACAAGTGATGGCTGCCGGACACTAAACTCAGTCGCCGCACGTGATCCGGACACAATAACCTGGTCCAGCCCGAAAGGCAACGCAGGGCCTGATACCGACACGAAATCTCCACAAAGACCAGGCACAGCGCATAGGCTTAGCATGCTAGGCAGCTTCAGGAGGAGCCCTTCAACTCTCAAGCTCGAGGCTCATGGGCTTGCTGGCGATCGGAAAAGCTGGAGTACGGCGATAAAACACGCACTTACTCCAAGCAAGAAGTTACAGGTTGAGCAATGATGGCATGTGATATGAATGGACGCAATATGAAATTTCTTGTACGATGGGCTGGCAGTTTTTTATTTTAATCGCAGGAAGGCCAGAAATCAGGTTGTACGACAAGGCGTTTACGGGTACAGAAGGACCGCGAATAGCGATGATGCACGATACACAATAGGTCTTTTATACGTGCGCTCTCTGGCTGTAGAAGGAAATTGTTTGGACGAAGGATGGGCAGAAAGAGACGGAAAGGGCTAAAGCGAGGCAGCCACCTCTTGTTGGCATGGCAAGACCTTGATGTAGTTCACTGGGCATTGTAGTAGTAGTAGCACTTATATCCCCGCATCAATTATACGTTTCTTAATACATTTGACAAAGCCTAAGCAGACAGGGTACCATGCTACATTCTTATATCTATTAAATTTATATCTACGTGCGATGAAGCTTACCTCTCTTTCCAAATAGCACTCGGGATATCCTGAATTGCTATTAAATATATCAAACGCATCGGAAGTCTCGCCCAAGCAACCGATTTTCACGAGATCATACGCAGCCTACACTCAAGCTCGAACAGAGCTGCAGTCACAGCTCCATTCTGTTTTGGAGCCAGACCCATCTCGGTCACCCAGATCCGGCCGAACCTTCTCCACCTTATGTTTCTGTAATCATACCCCTATCTTAGCACCGTTATATCCCACAGCTGCCTTCAGTTACCCAAACGCGCAAACAATCATAGGTAACGCCGACGTCATTGATTGTAGTTACGTGGTGCGTGTAGAGGTGTTCCAGCGACCAGTTGAACGTGCCACAGGGCGGAGGCCGGGTCCGCGCATGAGGACCCTGCCCTTCCCCTCGGTGCGCAGCCGGTGTTCCTGCTGCGGGTACTACGCAACGCTGTTGGCGTGCAGGAGCGGCTCCGAGAGGTGGCCTCAAGGGAAGAGATACGTCATAGTTTGGATGAGCGGTAGCAGGCACTCATCATATGTAGGTGACTCGGCGGGCTCTATGAGGGACTTGGCGACTTGGTATCTGGCAGGGTGCCATTGGCCAGAGAGTCGGAGAGACGTGGAAGGGTTAGTGACGTAAGCGAGCTTGAGAGCTATGGCAGGCCCGATAGGGATAACGACGAATAGTATCTAGGGAAAGGGCTACGAGAGCTATGAGCAGGATATGTGATGCAGAAATTGCGGAGGAAGAGGGAGGAACAGCAGACAGAAAAGAAAAGATATGGCGGGGCTGTTGGAGAAGGGCAGAGGGCTTGGTGCTTAAACCCTCGTGAGCTTAGCTTAAAAAGAAGCGAGACGTGGTGCGGGGCCACAAGCACAGCGCCCCAATAAGACACCTAGACACCTCTCAAATGACTGCTTCGTGAGCATATCACGACTTCATGCATCCAAGCCCAGTATTCTTAAAGGTCTAAAGATATTTGTAACTTCAGACAGCGAGTAAAGCCAGAAATTTCGACTCTAGCTTAAATCGAGGGTTGCCACAATGCACAAAATTTAATAATCACAACTGTGACCTGTCCTAGCTGCATCGAGATTTTATAGGTACAGCAATTCGCCGTAGCCATCTAATGAGTTAAGATGCGTGGACGCAGCTGCAGTTCCCCCGCTTTAAGTAAGAGGTCCGGCGCTAGTAAACAATAACGGCTTCTTCAAAAAAGCGATGCCAGTTCAAGCATCTTCCTACGTCAACATCACTTTCATGATCACCCAACCAGCATCTCTTGTTTAAAGTCTTCATTCGTTTAACAAGACTATATATTTTCTCTCTTGTTACATTGTTCCCACGAAACGTCAAAATCTTGTCGATCCAATGGATGCAATGGACATAGACCCTCAACCGGGCTCCGATTCTCAAACACAAAACAATCAAACATATGAGACGAACCAAACCACTAATTCAGATCCACTCGAACGGCCAAGAAATCCGACACCATCTTGGCTTTCCCAAGTCCTTCACCGGCAAGATTCCAGTACTGGACGGGTAAATCGACAAACAAGTACGCGATCAGGTCAAGAAACAAGACAAGATGGATGGCGAGCAAGACGGCGAGCAAATCAGCAAGCAAATCCTCAATCAACTCGTTCATCAGTCGATCTAGAAGACGGTCTATCAAACGGTCTAATAAACTTTTTATCAAACGGTTTACCAAACGGCGTTTCAAGCAGTCAATCAAATAATCAACTGAATGACCAAACGAGTGGACAAACGAACAGGCATGGAAGTGCACAAAGAGATGAACGGACATTTCATTGGGTTCAAGAACACCCGTCTCAGGATTCTGACGATGACAATTATAACAATGACAATGATGCCCCACCCCAAGAGAGAGATAGTGCTGCTTCGATGGTTTCACAAATTGACAGTAGAGGTTCAGAATCTTCCTCCAGATTCGGCGAACTCAAGGGGAAAATTGCTGTAATCTCAGGCACACAGTCAGGCTAACATTTTAAACCCTAATAATAATTCCAATATGATGCTAACATGCAATCATCCAATAGCGCACGCTTGATATATGAGGTTGCTGTACTCTTCGCTTGGCGAGGTGCCAATATATGGATTATACATCTCGCGACTGGAGAATCACACGCGAAGGCGGCGCAAGAACAAATTAAACACTTCGGTAGACAGTGCACACTCAGTCGCTACGTAATAGATCAAAATGAGATGAACGAGCTTGTCAGGTCTTTTGCTGAGCTGTAGGTGGCGATAGCCCTCGAATACATCTCGTTATACTAATACCCAGTTCAGCTACGGATGGATTGATGTGCTTGTCAACACCCACCAGATTCGACCAGGTGGTACAGGGCCTACCGGTTCCCAGTTACGTGAACCGGACAACGTCGTTATTTACCCAATGATGAAGGTGTAAGTCCGCATCTATGTAAAAGAAATGTGACAAGGCTGCTAATTATTCCTAAGGACAAAAGCCATATACCCTCGGATGAGGGCCGGCGCATCGTATGGCAACCCTTTTACTTAGCCTAGGCGACTTGACTAACTCCGAGCTAGCATCATTAATGTGGCCTGCACCGCTTCAGGTTTTAGCGCTGACAGGACGGATTTTATCAACGTCACGAACGCAGTTTGTCATTTCACTAAAGTACACTCCCCGAAGATAGCTCCCCATGGTCGTCGCATAAACGCTGTGTTGCCTCTACCGTTAAGCAGTGCCGCCACACTAGATGACCACCCTGAATATGGGAGTTTGGGAAACGTAACCGAAGTTGCCAAGATGCTCCTTTTCCTAGCATGCAAGGAGAGCAGTAGACTCACTGGACAGGTTCTGTGTGCGAACCATTCAAGAATTGGATATGAGCCGGGAATAGCATCAGTACCTTATCAACAGCCCCCACCAAGAGTATGGACGGAACAACATCCCTATGTTGAAGAACATTTACAATCTACGCAACAGATGCATCAGACCTATCAGACACAGCAGACACAGCAGATGCATCAGACCTATCAGACACAGCAGACACAGCAGACACAGCAGACACAGCAGACGCAGCAGGCGCAGCAGGCGCAGACCAATGGGGATCAGCAGGGCTTATAATATTCAACGGTCCCAACACACTCACATCCGCCGTAGCTGATTCTCAGCACTGGTAGGTGACCTTCGGGATTGGTTAGTATACCATGGCTGAAGTGTGGATTGCTTGTAGCTTCCCAGTCCAGTAGTGATTGCTGGCTAAGTATTCCTGTATATCGCTTGATGAAGCCTTAGTCTCCAATAGCATACTCTCTTTCGAGCTACACCGCGTGATTGCTGCAGGGGATCTTCTAGAAGAATTTAGGAATGTAATGATAGCAAGGCGAAGTTATTCTCAAGGTCTTAACTCGAATGCAGGTATAAAATGACGAATGGCCCGGTCATAGACCATTCCAGACGATCTGGCCCGGAAATTACATTCGCAATAGATGATGAAATGTAGAGCACATCATTTTCTTAACACTAACCTTACTGCCTGCATGACGTACGAAACCTGATGGTTTAAACAGGTCGTGACAGGCCAGCATTTACAGGTTTAAAACCGACCCTGTACTAGGTGGTTTAACCTAAGCAATTACCAAACATACCCAGTCCGTATGAATAATACTATAGTAGATTTGATAGTGGACGTAAGACCCGGGCCAGAGCTTTCGTAAAACTTTACCAAAGATTTATATAGAGCCCTTGCAAAGATCTACGTAAAGTTTTGGTAGGGCTATATACACAGCCTTGGCATAAATCAACATCAAGTACAGCTCACAACTTAGGGCATCTCCGCACGAACAATGGCAAGCTGGGAATTTACTATTTACTGACTCGTTATAGCAGGCCTATAAGCTCCTGGTCCATTTAAGGGACATATAGTTTCGTACACGGTTACATACGCTCTTATTGATAAGGCTAGAATAACGTGAATCTGCGCCTTGATGACATCATCCCAACTGCATGCAAACGGGCGGTCAACGAGGGGTTACGATTCAGACTGCGTTTCTCAATCTTGGTAGGTAAAATTAAGTTTTCTAATAGAGAAAAATTAAACGGACGGGCACTGTTTAATTCGGGTAAACAAAAGTTTGCAGAATTAATAATGTCGTATTTGTCTCGTCAAATTGCCTCATTTTTCCATCTCCAATCGTCAGAGTTTCGCTAAAGACTCTCCAAAGAAGAGGACAGACGGTATAGAAAAGCCAAAACGTGCTCAACTGCCTTCATTCATAGCAGCTCCTTCGATTGCTCGACGGTGGAGAGCATTGATATGATAGTCTATGTTCCGCTGCACGTTTGCATTCGTGGTACGCGCCACCTCGTCAATGCCATTCATCGAATTCTCACACCACTGGAGGAATTCTGTACTTCGAACATCCCATTCAGAGTCACTGACTGTGGATAGGCTCTCCATTCTGTTGATCGCGGGGCGGATGTATTCAGTGGAGATTGTGATGTAAGCGGCAGAAATATCCACCATTGCAGAGAATCGTCCTTGCATCTGAAGCGCAGTTGTGAACATCCTCTACAAAGATGAGTAAATGGTTAGCTTTCGGGCACTTCAACAGAGACGGTTTCAAAGAATTAGAACTTACCTCTTTACTCCGACCGCTGATTCTGATGGCTTCGCACTCTTCGGGGTTAGAACCTTCTGTAATCCCTTGAATGATCGGCCTTAGGAAAGCCTCAAGATTATCTTCAACATTATTGTGAATATCCGAGAGGATGCTTTTGAAGAAGTCGACCAAAGGTTCAATCTGCCCCTTGAGCTTTCCCAGTTGACGAGTGGACTCATCCAGGATTTCCATGATAGCCGTCTGCAAGTATGTTAGCCGGACAGTTCCGTAGAAATACGGAGGGTGTGACATGCTAGCTCTAATTCCTTGTTACTTAACCGTCTTAGATCGCCTTTTGTCTTAACTAGATTTGCTTTAGCTTCTAAAAGCTGGTATTGGCTCGCTGAAAGTTCTTGAACGGCCTTGTTCAGCTCTTCGGTCGTTTTCCTCTCACTTTCTCGGGCGTCATTCAAACGGTCAGCGGCTAACTTTCGCTGGTGGTCACGCTGTTCTTTGGCCCTTGCCATAGCTCTATCTATTAACTCCTGCATATGAATTTCATGAGCCCTGCGCGCTGCTTCTTCCGCTGCTACACGTCGCGACGATTTTCCAAATAAGGCGTCCGTAACACCGCCGACAAGCCCTCGGTCTATGTTTCTAGTCAGCTCATTACCGCACTACACATGAGTTTCTCTGGTGCGGCGTGCCTCTTGGGGCCGGTGGGTTGTTAGGGATCGAGCGCTGAGCGTTCTCCCTCTCCTCCCATGCTGACGGTTCGGGAATAATTGGGTCGTATCTAAACTTATCTACCTCCACTTGAGCGCGTTCAACATTCCGTTCAGCCATATGAAGATTATTTTGCAGCAGCTCAATCTTGGCCTCGAGCGTCTTTTTTTCTTCTGCATACTTTACTTCATCCGCTTCGGCGCCGGTCCTTTTTGTGTCAGTGTCTTTTTTCTCCTTGATTGTCTCACCTGGTGTGAACGAATTGTCAGTGCAAGGACTTTAAATCTTAATTGGTCGGGTATATTTGCTCTTCTAATCGACGTGGTCGGCTAGATATTGCATTCTCGTGAGGAACGTGAATGTGTGCAACGTACCGCGTTTCGACAGTGACGTCTGTTTTAAGTGACAGATAACAAGATGCCAGTACTGGAATTTCGACGCAACTGCTTGGGAATTTTCAAGACATTTCTTTGCTGAGTCTCTCAAAGCTTTGATTTCTGGCTTTAGGTTATATCTGGCACCTTCCGGATCCTCGAGCAAATCAATAATGTAGGCGATGGTGCCTTCTTCTGCAATCATGCCCCTGGCTGTCGCCCTAATGTTGTTCATGCAGTGTTGCGCATCGAGGAAGGCGAACCGGCCTATGTCGCTACAGTGTTGTAGATTGGTATGAAAATATTTAGACCTGGCGAGCGAGCTGTCAGATGATAAACCGAATTTGGAATCGGGAACTACTGACGGTAGCTTTCCTTTTACATTGCCCTCATCATCTTTCACCTCCTGACTTTCAATTTCGAGGCCAGCGGCAGCTTTCATCTCTGCTGTCTTTAGTAAGATAGCCATTGTTGAAGCAGCCGGCGGAGCTGCGGCTAGCGGGGCTGCCCAGTTGCAGTTGGCGACGATACTATTATTCTTAACGCGGCGAAGAGCAGTATTGCATGCCTTTTGTAGAGTCAAAGCATAGGCAGCCTTCCGGTCTCGACTCTCGCCTTGTCCGTTGCTTTTCCTTGCATGTTCCGAGTTTTCAGCATGTGAGAGGGAGGCTGGTAGCTTAAAAGTTGAGGCTGGGTCCTCAGATTTTGCCTCCATGGCCAAGGTAGAAGTAACTTCGATATAATGGATGGATGGAATTAGGTAGTGCCGTCGATGTCGTATAGTGACCTTAGGGATATTGAGGCTAGAGAGTGGGGAAGAGCTTTAGCAACGTGGGGAGGAAGATAAAGCCATGTTAGCCGAAACACAGAGCTGAAACATGTTAAACCAGCCCCTTCCTACCGTGCGTTTACGTTGGAGCCTTGTCTGGCGGGAGTCTACCTCTGCCTTGCTTGAATGCTGGTAAAACCCCTCAGACGGATCATACCGGGGTCTCCGAAGTCCAATTGACTAGATTTTAGAAGGGCATAACCGACCTTCCGGTGTCTAACTGGTTTATAAACAAGGCTGGACTATTCTGGAATGGAACTTTGACCTTTTCCGGTGAGATATAAATTTTCGGTGGTCGCAGACCTCACCCAATCAAATCGAACTGGAGGAACCTGGACAAATCAAAACCTGCGCACAAAAACGGCTCCAGCAATGGCATGTTGGCACGTACTGGGGCGAACGTAACACTTGTGTGGTTCGATTTCGATCTGCAAACCGTGGGCTGATTGGGCGCTGTCTGTCGTTAGGCTGCGAGTATGTTACTACATTGGTGGTCGCCCCCACAGTGCTACGATAAGGTTTACAGTATAACTTCAGTAGGGATCTCCCCGCAATCCAAGTAATAATTTATCTAACGGACTCGAAACAACAGCGATGGACGACCTAATCAACAAAGTTAGAAACATCGAAATTACTAGTCACGGGTCTCGTAGACAACTACAAACTCTCGACAAGGATGCCCAAGCCTCAATCGGGGAAGAAGTTAACAGCATGCGGGATGTTCTTACAAATGGCGACGGCAAGATTCATTATGTTTTCTCACAGACACAATACTTTCTGAATGGAATCAAGGACAGCGACATAGACCCGAGCCTAACCGACCTGAAGCCTCAAATGACATGGCTTGGTAAGAATTTAGGTGAAATAGTCGACGAACTCAAAAAGGGCCAATCTCGAGCAGAAACGGCGATGAACTATGCAGCCGAGTACGCATACAAAGTCAATGATGTTAAGCAAGAAGTGGAAATTAGTAGAGGCAAGCTCATGGAGGCTCACCGAGACAACGAACTCCTCACCTCGGAGGCCCAGTCTGAGCTTAGCATCAACGAAGAACTACTGAGAGAGACACAATCTAAGATTGCGATAAAAGAGGGGGAAATCAGGACGAGGACAAACGAGGCTGATGCCAAAAGGAAGCAAAGGCAGGATTTGGACTCTGAGATTTCGAATAAGAATCGGGAGATTTCTGAAGCGGAAAGGCGGCAACGGAGAAAGGAGGATAAAGCCACCGCTGGAGCTGTTAGTAGTCCTCGCGACAGTGTTCTTCCAACTGCTGACGTTGTCTCAGGGACTTGGAATGTTTGGACTCTTCTTAGCCCCATTCACACTCGGAGTATCTTTGGGAGTTACCGCGGCCGGGGCTGGAGTACTAATGTGAGTTTATCCTTCCCAAGCACTGGATAGCCAGCTAACTTTGATCAGTTCGAGTAGCGCCGATATTTCCAATTTGAGGGACCAGATAAATGCGGCGAACGCATCCATTGGTCGGCTTCAAACCGAAATCGCTGAAGCGGATCGGGATGTATTGACGCTAGAACGGCAAAAACGAGAACTTCAACAATTGATCAAGAAGTATCAGTCCGAAGTAGACACTTGCAAAATGAAACACCAAGAGCACCAGTGCCAGATTCAGAAAACAAGCGAGATCCAAAGCGAAATCTTGCTGCTCCTGGATTACGCATCCTCGACAAAGTTGACCGCTGAAGAAATCCAGCGCGAGCTCCAAAAAGTCAAGCAGAAATTGGATACGTGCAGCGCTCTACTTGGAGAGAGGTATGAGGATGTTCAGGCCTCTTCTGGCTCTGTAGAGGGATTATTAAAGAGGCAGCATCAAAGAAAACGGGATTTCAGTGGACAGAGGGATCTGATGCAGGATGTTTTGAATACTCTCGATAAAATCCACTCCGATGTGCCGGTTCTACTCGAAAGCCATGATGCTAAGTTTTTGGATGCAAAACCATGGAATGGTGACTCACGCTCTGTTGTGGATGTTGGGTCGCCTATTCCTGAGCTTTGTTGTCGTACGTAGGAGGTTATTGGTACTACGAAAATTAGGATGAGACCTATAGGGGTGCGATTAGTCGATTTTGTTTACTTGTAGTCCCATTTTTCTTGAACAACATAGCATGGACCTTGGACTCACTAGTATTCGTCATTAGCAAAATTGGCTGATCTCTGGTAACTTCTGCCTTTGTTGAGTAATGATGCTATACTAATAATGCGTACTTAGCAATACATTGACCGGAATTCTCCTCATAATTTTGGTGTCTCTCTTCATATACGTTGTATCTGTCTCTCCCTTTCTCGTGCGAATTCGCTATCTGGCTTCTGAGTCTAAAAATCATGAGCCTGGTGCGCTGTGGAGTATAAGTATTTACGATTAGAATTGTTAATAAGCGAGGCACAGAAGGTGATTCTATTACCTGTCGGGCGTCCTGCGGCGTAGAGAGGCTAAGAAATTAAGTAGCCGAATCAAGTGTTCCAATGTTGTGGCAGCGTGAGGAAGATAAATGCTGGAAAAGTGGAAGGGTACAATCCTGTTATCGGGTCATGGGAATCCCTATTTATGTCAAGGTCATAAAACTTGCAAATAAGTAGTCGCCTCCCGTCGTATTGGATGCCCTTAATAGCAACCTATACAGATGCATTTTGAAGTATGGTAAATATGTTTCTATAATTAGTTCAAAGTGTCGATCACAGAAGGTCTCATCTTAAAAGATAGAAAACTTACTTAACTACTTGGCCTCTGCGATTTAAACGTAAGAACAGAGTTAAATTTGATTCTTTTACCCCTCTGCCAATTCTGTCCTCTAATTGTCTCTAGTGACGGTAATTTCGTCGATCGCGGTTGGGTCTCCGTGTATTCATTCATGCATATAGCCCGTGCATATGGGTCACGCATATGAATACCCCTCTCTTACTCAACGAGTAGAGACGCAGACAAAGACGCAGAGAGGCAAGAAGAGGCGTAGGGAGAGGCGAAGGCAGAGGTGCGGGCAGAAACGCGGGCAGAGTGGTAAGTACCTGCCTTATTATAGAGATTATTATAAGTAACGAGGTAGAGGCATAGCAGAGGTAGAGGTGAGGGAGAGAAAGGCACGGACAGGGGCGGAGACACGCGCACGGATGTCTGTAAATCAATTGTGAGGTTTTAGGTACGTAAGACACGATCGGCAAAGGGCACGGTCAGCAGAGACGTAGAGAGAAACGCACATATAAATTAGGTGTTAAATATACCTAAAATAGCCGTCGATTACGGCTCTATAGCGTTCTGTCAACTCCGACTAAAAGCGCGTGTTGATCCTGGCGATCAAACGGTAGAATTTATACCTTTTCAAGTAATAAGCACGGCTATTTTAGCGTATTTTAGCTACTTTTGCGTATAAATCTACGCATTTTGATTAGCGCGATCAGCACACGCTTTCGGCCAGATGTGCTAAGATGCTGTAGATATTGCATATTACTGTTTTTAGAGTCTCAAAACCGCACACTATAATTGGCAGCTGGATTAGATGCAATTGGGAGCTCAAAAAAGTGTACTTGATGTCTGGTTTGACTGCTAATTACACTAAAATTTGGTGGTATTGACAGCTGAACTGGCTCTAGGGATAGCTACCGCACAATAAGTGACACTACGCCTTCCTGCTTCTGAAACACGCGTTGATTACCGTCTATCGCTAAGCCAATAATCAGCTGTCTGTTAATTCTTTCTGCGATAGCGACTGTATGGGCCTTCGGGAATTGATCGATTGGGTTAGTTTCCTCCACCAATAAATTTTGATGATCGCCGATTCATGCATTAAACAATGTGACGGTTGCGCCAATCAGGTTAGAGATATAGCGCTAATCCCTATGGGACCGACCGCAGGGCCGGTTTTCAGGCAGACGTGAGGAGGTGAAAAGTTTAAAATAAGGTTCTAGCGCATTGCGATGGTTTGCGGGACGGTGGCATCATATAAAGCAACGTCTGACATCCATCTCTTCTCGACCCAAAAGAAAGTGAGGAAGACGTCCATAAAGGCCGCTAACAACTGCGTTCCACTGAATTCACCGTTCGAGCATAAGGGAACTGAATATATTTTTTGACTCTGCTTCTCTTCTTCTGGAGCTGCAGCGGACTCCATTAGAGTTGTGCAATCCAATTGGCTTGCAGCACATGTGACTTTGGCTTGCAGCAGGATCGCGATCCGCATTTTCGGGAGGCGCTGTGTGAAATGCGAGAAGAGCTCAGGCTGTGCTAACATGGCCCATACAAGGTCCATGCCAGCTGTCGAGATAATGCCACCCAAAGATGCGGACGCCTTGGAAATGACTAACATGTCGTCGACGGTAAAAACCGCACGAGAGTTTGTTCGAATGTCTTGAAACTCGTTACAGAGCGCCGCGGCATGATAGAGCACTTTATTGTCGTCGTTGTCTTGAAGCCACTCGTCGAACCAAGTTTTTGGGAATATTTGGCTGAGTTTGTCTGATTGTTCTTGCACATGCTTATAGACCTCAGTGATGTCCGAATAAAGGTGGGCGGTCGGGGAGAAATAGAAGCCATCGGGTTTCAGCGTCGCCATCGCCTCCTTCATGAGCTTGAGCAGCGTTTCATCCATGTAAAGATCGCCGAGGTGGTACGGAAATTGTGTCTGGTCTACATCTTCGTAGTCGGTGTATGTGCGATGGTACTCGTGACAGTCTCTAATGTCTAGACCACGGCTGTATGCTAGTTCGCCTTCGACGACCACTGAGAGTAATCCAGGGCACGGTTTCAATACTTCCATTTTCCCCTTCTTTTTCTGGAGCATATTCCTAAAGAATTCGGGAAATGAATCGGCCTCTTTTGTCGTGTTCTTGGTCGGAAGGATGTCAAGTTGCTTTTGCCTACCTCCACCTATCTTTTCTACCACCTCTTCTTGTGTCAAGTCGGCTGCCAACAGCTCTTCGAATAGGTTATCTTGTGAAGATTGGTCATGACGTTCAGAGGTTCTCATGGTGGCGGAGTCTTGGACCTTATTTAGTAGCTTGTCTACTGAGCGCTGGAGCTCGTCGTGAACCCGCTTAAGACCACGAACACCACCGTCTGTGCCACCGAGATAAAGGAGTTGGTTATTCCGTAACGACATTCCATTGATAGATTGCCATAAACGTGATTTCAGCATATGAGAGTGGTCGCGTTTACTTTTGTCCTTGTAGAATTGGTGTGTCTTAGAGGATAACTGATTCTCAAGTATCATTCTTCTCCGAAATTCACAGATACAGCCGTCAGAACTAGCGCGGAATTGGAGCCAACCTAAGGGCCCAGACCACTGCATAGGGAGAGGCATGGGCGTCTTAAAGCTGGGCTTGTCCTCGTGGGATTGGAAGCCAAGCATTGAGCAAATGCCAACCAAATCTTTTCCATTCCATCGCATTGGAATAATTCCATTAACCAGCTCCGGCTCGAGATTCATTTTGTAGAGATGCTCGCTCTTGGGAGATAGCCCCAACGCCTCCATAAAATTGACCCAGCTTGCTTTCACCAGTGCCCTCTCAGGGTCGGCAGTGCGGTGTTCCTGCGTGGTGCTGAAGCCGACGGGGAAGGTGACGTTCGGCTTCCAATCTTTCTGGACAAGGTCAGGAAGGGTGACGGTTGGTGTACAGATGTGTCTTTGCATCCCGAGGAACCGTTTTCTCTCCACCTTGGAATGCCATGGTCCCAGGGACTCTTCGGCAAGGCCAAGTCGGTAGAGACTATGTTCCGTCAAGAGCTGTCGAGCAGAGACGAAGACTGCAAGAAGTGTCAACAATGCAACGAAGGCTGCGAGAGCCGAGCATACGGCGGAGATCCAGTCAGTCACTAAGGTCATAGTCGTTGGCGGGGACTAGGATTTCGGAATTGCTGTATTGCGAGTAAATGAGGAGAGAGTTTGGGGACACTAAGGAGTAATATGCTGGGTTGATCCTTAGGAAGGATGACCTATAAGGAGAGAAGTAGCAAGGTTCCAGCGCGGCTAGCCGCGCTTTATGTAACCATAGCCCTTTCACATATGTATAGTTCTGGCTTAGGTAGAGGCTCTGCCTGGAGAACCCCTCCTGCACCAAGCCTCCTGACGTGGCAGTGTGGCAGTGTGGCGTTGTGATAATGTGATAATGTGATAGTGCGGCAATGTGACTGCGTAACTGATTGGCGGTACGGCATGCAACTCAAAGAAATAAAAGCAGACATAACCCCAACGAAGAGGCCTTCAGCACTCATTCTCTCTTTCAATCTTGAGACAAGAAGGTTCCAAGGTCGCCAGCAAATCAGATATGCACACGCCTTACACCTACGGCGGCTTCGCCTCAGCTGTCTGCCTCGCGCTCGCCTCCATCGCTGCTGAGCTGTCTTAATCGTCGTAAGCTGCCGAGGTTGTGGGCAAACCAGAATCCTAATGGACAAATCATTACACCTTAGGTGTGTGCTCTTGAAGCAAAGAACCCTGTTTTGGTACTCGCCACTTCCGTTACTGAGCTGGCATAGATTGTTGTAAACTTTAGTGGAGTCATACCAGTTCGTCGCTCTCATTGCTGTATTGTTCATGACTGAGTCGCCAAGGCTGATCAGATATATGTATATAAGACTATGTTTACCCTCCAGCTAGGTAACATTATCACGAAGTCGCCCAGGGACGTCGATATTTTTTTACTTTCTACTTTATGAAAGATGAACTCGCCTACACCCGCGCTCCTCAATCAGTCCTCGAACTCAGCTCTGCGGCAGCCCTCCCCGCTGCTGTGTGCACCGCCGTCGCCCACTGACACTACGTCGGCAACGTCTTCCCGCCCCCCTTCAAGACTAGAGTCAGATTCAGAGTCGACTACCTCCTCAAATACCACACCTGACTCATCGCTTTCATGTTCACCTTCTATTCGGCCGGTCTCCTCCCCGTCGGGGGCTCCAACTTTACAAGTTCCATCTATATCTCGAAGCAAGTCACCAGTTTCCAATCCCAATTCATGCTGTGAAAGTAAACCTCCAAAAGATGACGCCGAGGAAAATCACTGCGAACAAAAATCGCCTACGCTATCATCCCCAAAGGGAGATAGTAAGGAGCCAAACCACGCCAGTGATGCAGTAATTGCTCAAATAATGAGCCTGGTCGGTCTAGAAGAGGTTAAGAGTCATCTGTTAGATATCCAATCTTGTCTTCGTATTTTCAAATGTCAAGGAGCTAGTAGGAGGCGCTATCACGTTGTCTTTCAAGGAAACCCAGGAACAGGCGAGCAATTATTTTAGGTAACAACACTCGCTCTAGAATGAGAATTTAACTGTTCATGTAGGAAAAACGACTGTGGCTCGACTATATGCAAAGCTTCTGCACTCAGTTGGAGTGCTAGAATCTGATGTCCTGAAGGAAACGTCCGGAACTGAACTAGCCTCACAGGGGCCTCACGCAGTCAAGGAGATGATTAAAAAGATGATTGGGGAGAGTGGTCATGGCTCCAGTGACTCATCCGACAGTGACATACTCCCATGGCGAAGCCGCAGGCCGCGCAGACGCTCCCAACGCGCTGGCGGTGTTCTCTTCGTTGACGAAGCGTACCAACTCACTGCACCACATGTGTCGAACGCGGGTCGCCAAGTTCTCGATATTTTACTTACAGAAATGGAAAACAACAACGACAAGCTAGTTGTGGTATTTGCTGGCTATAAGGAAGAACTTGAGTCCTTTTTCAGCCATAACCCTGGACTAAAGAGCAGGATTCCTAATACCCTTTCGTTCAAGGATTTCGGGGAGACAGAACTTCTCAAAATATTACAAGACTGTATCATTAATAATTTTCACGGTCGTATGAAAGTTGAGGGAGGCTTAGACGGATTATACATGCGAGTTGCTACCCGCCGAGTGGCTCGCAGTCGAGGAAACAGAGGGTTCGGGAACGCGCGTGCTGTTGAGAATCTGTTCGATCAGATATGGCTGCGCCAGGTAAGGCGTCTAAAGAGCCACCCAAAGGACGAACCCGAGCCAGATTACTTCTACTTGACCAAGGAAGACTTGATTGGGCCGAATCCTTCCCACGTTAAGCGCCAAAGTGAGGCTTTGGCCAAGCTTGAAAATTTCACGGGACTTAATGCAGTCAAAGAATCTGTTAAGAATATGTTTGATATGATTGAAACAAACTATGAGCGGGAACTAATGGAGTGCGAGCCTCTCATCTTCTCTCTAAATCGGGTTTTTGTTGGCTCCCCAGGGACGGGGAAAACAACCGTAGCCAAACTGTATGGTCAGATATTGGCTGATCTAGGGTTTTTAAGCAATGGTGATGGTCAGTACTCCGTTCCATGACCCCGCAATCTCTAATAAAACCTTTCTCGGACTAATGCCTTCAACAGTGGTGGTAAAATGTCCAGCAGATTTCATTGGCGATGCTGCTGGAAAGTCAGAGGCCAATACCAAAGCTATTCTTGCATCGACGATTGGGAAGGTCCTTATTATTGATGAGGCCTATATGCTTGACCCTGGTGATTATACCAAGCAGCAGGAATCATTCAAAAATGCTGTGCTCGACACTCTCGTTGCAGAGGTGCAAAGTGTCCCGGGAGATGATCGATGCGTTATTCTTCTCGGGTATGAAGACAAGCTCCAGGCTATGTTTGAAAATGCCAACCAAGGGTTGCACGGAAGGTTTGTAGCCGACAACCCTTTCCGCTTCGAGGACTTCAGCCTAGCACAACTACAGCGAATCCTTGAAGGGAAAATGCACGAGAAACATCTACACCATGCGCCAGGGGCACTGGAGGCCGCGGCTGACGTCCTGGCTAGGGCGCAAATGCGCCAAAACTTCAGTAACGGAAGAGAAGTCGACAATATTCTCGCCAAAGCAATACTTAACTTCCAGGCAAGGCAGTCGAAAATGGATAGAAAGGACCGTCGTTTCGATGCAATGCTTGAACCAGAAGACTTCGACCCGGACTTCCACCGTAGTATACAGGCAGCTACTCGCTGCGGACACATACTTAAAGGCTTACTATCTGATAGCATTATTTCCAAGTTGGGAGATTATCAGAGGCAAGCAGATGTAGCCCGGGAATGGAGGCTCAATCCTCGCGAGCTAGTCCCTAGTACCTTTCTCTTCTTAGGAGCATCAGGTTAGTTGCACTATCGCCCAAATCCCAAGTGTGCAATACGTTTCTATTTTCTATTTTCTATTTTCTTCTTGTAACTTCTAAACCGAACGGCGAGGCTAATAGGATGACTAACCAATTTTCCTAGGCACTGGAAAGACAACCGCTGCCAGATATATGGGCAAGCTATTCTATGACATAGGATTCTTGCCTACGGATGAAGTAGTTGAATGCTCAGCGGCAGACTTCATCGGCCAGCATGTCGGACATACATTCCCAAAAACTGACGCACAATTTAAACATGGCCTCGGCAAGGTTCTATTCGTGGACGAGGCTTACCGACTTATGGAGGGCGGGTACGCAGCTGAGGCGATTGAAGAGCTTATTTCCCTTATCCGAAGGTACTCCGACCAGATGATTCTAATTCTAGCCGGAGACACCTTGAAGATGGATAAACTCATGTCAGCCTGGCCTGACCTTTCGAGTTTGTTTCTGGAAGAAATCATCTTCCCAAACCTCAAGCCTATGGACTGCTTGGTGCTTCTCGAGCGCGAACTGCAACGAAAATCTATTAGCAGCACGTTCCTCACGGACCCTCACTCTCCCAGTCACAACCAATTTCTTAAGGCATTCGCTATTTTGTCTGCCTTTCCATGCTGGAGCAACGCCAAAGATGTACGGGGGTTAGCTTACCAGATGGCATCGACAGTACTCTCAAGGGCTCCACGGAACAGCCATGGCGCCCC
This sequence comes from Glonium stellatum, assembly GCA_001692915.1. NCBI lineage: Eukaryota > Fungi > Ascomycota > Dothideomycetes > Gloniales > Gloniaceae > Glonium > Glonium stellatum. Next base: position 26,910 of record KV749103.1, read on the forward strand.
TCAACTCAGCCTTTCAGCAGATCAGGCAATGACCTGCATCAAAACAATGTTCAATGTGAGGTATGCCAGGCTCAAAGGCAGAAATCCACCCGCTTGCAGCCGTGCCGGTCAAGAGGATAGCGACATCACCAAGGCGGCAATGGATGCCGTCGCCAGCGACGGTAACTTTTCATTCCATCAGAGCGAACAGACTCGTATCGCTGAGGTGGTGGATCATAGTACGTCCATACAGGTTGCCAGTGAAACCGCGACGGGCGAGGAGGAAGAGCACCATGATTGCGATGAACAACGTGTAAAGGAGCAAGCTGTACAGGAAGCTCTTCGTCAAATGGCGCCTTGTGAGAATGGCTACGTTTGGACGAAAGAACCGGGTGGTTACAGGTGTAGAGGTGGAGCTCACTTCGTCTCTGATGCTTCGGTCGCGCACTTAACCGCCTGATAGGCTTGCTCTTCGGGCTTTCTTTTTCGTATTTTCTTTCTTTCCTTCAGTCTCAGTCTTATTCTTTCCTTTTCTTTGGAAGTGCAGAAGGCGTTGGCGCCGCATCAATGGATAAATATGTATATAACTCTCGTGTATAGGGGCATTTGCAGGAGTTTCCTACAGTGACGTGTTTGCTTGTATATAGGTTCGTCATGTGCAACGAATCCATGTTAAAGTCTTCACCGCTATACCCTACACTCTGTATAATAGAAAATTTCTATGCAAAAGCGTTATAAGAGTTTTATATCACTATGAAAGCGTAGAGGGTGGTATACAACGTGTTGGTAGTTGCGCCAAACGCCACTACACCTGGCATGAGTGCGTCAGAGGCACATTCTGGAGCTTGCCCCCTTGTAGGCCAAGGTACAAGAACCATCTTTGCCCGAGCATGAAGACAACCATCATCATTCCTTAAGTGCAAAGACGATTATTATTATCGTCCGAGCATAGAGACAGTCATTCTTTCCAAATAGAGAGGCTGCCGAATATTATGGAAACCCGATTATATCTAGAGCTAGCAGCCTGGAGAGGGCTCTTGCCTAGTTCTATATCGTCAGCGACAGTGAATTATGCCACTGGCGAAGCCTTTTTGGCCTAGCTTCTGATGCGGTTTTAATTCCGGGAGTAGCTTCGGCGGGATATGCGTCTGTAGAACCATAATAGATTTTAAGAATAAGAGAGGCCTTCCTAGTAGCATGTTCAGCATCGAAGTCCAATACCCCCGAAGATTCAGGGCAAAGTGTAGTCTCTACTTCAGATATTTCCTTCTTGTCGGCCCCTAGTCATCGCTTCTGTATATATATCAGCTCCTTTAGAGCCCTAACAGATCCATGACTATCCGGTACTAGGCGATTGACAGTCATCGTCGTACCCACAAAACCCAGTGGGATAAGACGGAGAAGGTTGCGTACAGCACTTCACTCCGAGTGCTATATAGCCTTGAGAATGCTGGGTGCGTCATAGATCCTTTGCAGTTAAAATACACCGGGTTATCATCCTCGTCTAAGCACAAGGACAAACGTCGTCCTCGTCCGAGCACAAAGACAATAATTATCGTCGTCCGGGCATAAGGATAATCATCGTTTCTAAGTGCGGAAGCTACTCAATACCACGAAAGTCTAGTTATTAGCGCTGCGTACACCCTCTCTTAATGAGAGGTGATGGTGGCGTAGCGTATTGGAATCGGGGTCGAACATTTCTAATGAGTTAGAGAGATGACCTAGGCCTCTCGGTCTTCGCCTGTTGTTGTCTGCTTCCCAGCTGCGTTGGTGAGACCTCTAACCCCCCGTCCAGGTGGAAGTTACTTCTCTTGTGATCCGGATGTTCTTGCTGCCGTGCCTTGTAGGAGATTGTCATTTGGTAGGTCAACCACGCCCGGCACGTTCTATTAAGTCTTCCGTTTCAAGACCACCATGTATGACGGAATCATTATCGCAGTCGTCATCATCGCTCTTGTCCTCTTCATCCAGATCTTCTTTCCTTGCAAGGAGGCGGGTATGTCTAGCCCGGGTGATTTCCTGACGCCAGTGGCTGTCAGATGACCCTGATCTGGATAGACTGTCTCTGGTTGATAGGTATCTCCGGTAGGTTTGTCGAGCTAGACTCTTCGATGAAGCTAGATGATTAGGCGCCCTCGCAGTTGCATCCTTTCCGTCCCGGCCGCTGGTGAAATGGCGCTGATGGACTTGACCTTGCGATTTCGGCAGAGGGGGGATGAGGCGCAGTGATTGAGGGTGTTTCAACTATCAACCGCTAGGGTGTGGTGAATTTGGGTGCGGACACGCGTATTGACCCGGTACCCCACGACCGTACGAAGGGGATGCATATGGAGATAGCAAGAGCTGTTGACGGGTTGCAACTCACTAGGCATTCTCGTCGCAGGTCATGGTTGCCGGCACTGAAGTCGGCAGTAGAGGTAAAGAACCGTGAGATGTACGGAACAGCAGGCTTGGCAAGTGCTTGATGATACGAATGAATGGGTACTTGATTGGGAGGAGTAAAGCCGAGCCCAAGACGGAGGCGTGAAATCTAATTGGTATGAGTGGAGTCGGGCCTTGAGTGACTCATGGTAATGGTTTTATGATGAGATGCTCCTAAAGATAATGTGAAAGAGGAAAAAAGCTTGGTGGTTGAATTATGGCGTGTTTTAATAAATCATCTGCGTTGAGTAGTTTTTAACAAGGTTTACAAAGGGACCATACATCCTTCGGTAGAGGCATTTTCAAATTCCAGAAGTCGGAAATTCTGGAATTAAGATGTTAAAGGAAAGGGTTTAGAAAACAAGGGTCTGAAGCCAGCTAGAAATGGTCTATTCCCAATACAATGAGGCGGGAAAGGTAGCAGATAAAGTTCAGGTGAAGTGCTAGTGATGTAAGATTGTCAGACGACGGAGATTGACAGTGTGGTCGATCCAGACAGATATCAGGCGTTCAGGCGGCGCAGGGGGGATCAAAAAAATACATAATAGTAATTCACGTATGTACCGAGAAGGACCACCGCTCCCCGGGAGCTAGAATAGTTCATATGCAGTCTTCGCGTTAATTGCTCTAAAGTGAAAAAGGATGCGACTGCTGGTATGCACATGGCCCAGAGATGGATATGAATGGACAGAAGACAGAAGGCACCGGACTTGATTTTCAGGCTTCGGAGTAGGACAGAGTCGCGGTCGGAATAGATTGGCAAAGGGCAACGGAGAATGGCAGCCGACATGGGTTAAAATTGGCTATGAGCTAAGCAGTTGATGATTAATGCTCCAGGCACGTCGAAAGCCACAACGCGCCCTTTGATCGAAAGCAGACGACATCGATTCACGCCAAGGCTGACGTGCGGGCGCCTCGTCAATTGCGACGGCGAATTACAAGAATTGTCTTCGATACGGTATGCCTCGTCGTGTTTAGTGGCTCGGCCTTGGATTCGGGAAAATTCTGTGATGCGGCGTGCCGCGAAGCAGAGGTGCGACTGAAGCCGTTCGGGAGTCATCCAATTACAGGGGGAACTTTTTCTCGCTTTTCTCGCCAACCAGGACAGCAAGGTACTGATACAGAGCACACAGTACTTCATTTGGAGTAGCCGGCATGCAAGCTGACAATGGCAGAGAGGCAACACATATTCCGCCTGTGACATGCCGGTGGAACCGAAAAGCGTTTGGACTTAACGTATACTGGTGCAAAGTGGGCGATTACCAATTCCAAGGCTCAAACTGCTGTTAAGGAATAGACAAAGCGATAGGGTGGGCTCGGAGCAAGTTATGATGGTCCACACGTTACGAGCCCGGTTGTGAGCCCGGTTGTGAGCCCGGCTGTCGGTGAGACAAGATGGCGTCGAACGTGCTCACATGGCGGCACCCGCTGGAGAGCAATCAAGACGCCATCTGAGCAGTTGAGTCAGGACAGACGTCTTGTACACGCCTTTCACACGCCTTTCCAGCACCATTTAGACCCTGTTGGGGTTTAGTCTTGTCGCTGCTGGCGCGGGATTATTGGCGAATTCCAAAGCATGCCCAGTACAGGGCCAGTGCGGGCCAGTGCGGGCCAGTGCGGGCCAGTGCTGGCCAGTTGCTGGTCTACTCTTGCATGCCTGCGTTACCCACCGTGCCCACCACCACGCCCTGCCGTGCCGCTAGCAGGCGAGCGACCAAGCTCAACGCCATCCCAGCCCCGGAGTTCAAGCCTTGTGCCTCACACATGCGTGCGCCCATGAACCGCATCTAACAGCCCAGCATGACTCAACTGCACCACCATCAACTGCTATCCTCGACCAATATAAGCCTGCCATGCTCCCTCTGTTTCGCCCTCACAATCCTTCGAGAAACACATATACAGCCATCCTCTAACATTGTTTGATCATCTTAAACCTCCCCCGGATTTACTCCGCGTTTGGTTGAACCTCTTATCGTGTGCACCTCTCCCTCTCCCTCTCCCTCTCCCTCTCCC
>KV749104.1:0-10778 GCA_001692915.1 Glonium stellatum
GGAGGAGACGCACTGGCTGCACACAACCCCGCAGTTTTGAGTGGCGAGATTACGAACGCCAACTTCGATAGATGTCTGCTGAGGATCGGATGGCTAGGGTTGTGGTGACCTGGCCAAGTGGTAGTGGCCCTGTAACCATCACGGCAATAGCTTTGGGCAGAGAATGGAGAAGCAGTGGGTTTCACATTTCACGAACAACAATGACAAAGAGTAATGACAGAGTGTGATGACAGTCGTGTTACAACATTCAATTCATTCTAAATCTCATGACTCGTAAGTCACATTAACTCATACCCTTCAACACGTTAACAGTGCCACAATCAGACTGACTCCGCCACCAAAAAACGCTGGTATGTTTTTGGATATCATTTGTACCAGTTCTACCCAATGCCCTCCCTTCCTAGCCAAGTGATAGTTCGCCATGCCTCCCAAACCGTGAGAGATACAATGGTGATAGACAATAACGCCAGTTCCCAACAGCTCGAGCGGCCGTTGAGCTTTCATACAAAGGCAACCAAAACGTCGTGACAGACGCAGCCTATGACCTCCCATTTTCCGTCCAAAGAATACGGCACAGCGCCGTCACCCCATCTAATTTTGTGACTCAGTTCTCGTCGTGTCATTTTTTTTTCCGCCGGTAGTTTGACAGATAGTAAAAGTAAAAGTGAAAGCGAACAAGCCTCTAGCCACTTCATGGCGAGTACCTGAACGCACCTTGTTCGAAGTGCTCGGCGATGCTCTCGGCGATCTCGCGGTCGATGCTGCTGCGACGTCTTCGTTGACGACGCATCTCCATCTCAGCATCCATGAGCCGGCCTTGGATCCAGGTGCGGAACTTGTCATCGTTCCTGACTGAGTCGGTATTGAGGAGCCCGGTCAAGGTGGCCTTGATTCTTTGATTGATCTCGTAAAGCTTGTGGCTATCATCGTTCTGGCTATCGTCGATGGCACTGGTGCAATGCTCAACGCCTGGAACAGTCGGGATCGGGTATGCACCCATGGGCCGGCTTGACGATGAAGACACATAGAATGGCTCGGGGCTGAGAGAGGAGCAGTAGGCAGGGCGAGCAGAGGTCGGTGACGAGGACAATGATTGCATTTCCGGTGAGGCCGTCATTGGGGTTGGAGGAGGGATTTGAAGAGAGAGCCGACGGCGTAGAGCCTCTTGTTGGCTTGAGAGTAGCATGTACTTTTGCATGGAGTTTTCCTGTGGTAACAAGGTCAGCGATGATGAATTCAGGTGGTAGCAAAGGCTGCATTGATAGTTCTTACATCAGTCAGACTTCGTCTCTGAGTAGGGGCCATGATGTGTTTGGAGTGGTTGTAGTGGTTGTAGTGGTTGTAGTGATTGTAGATGGGAGGGAGATAATTGTTGTTGACGGTGGTGAAAGCGGTGTGCTCGTAAAATGTGGAGGGAAGAAGACGGGAGCTTAGATGCGGGGTGGAGGTTTGATATATGTTGATAAGAGGAACGGCGCGTGGGCTTGCAGGCCGTACTCTCGGGTTGTGGTTCTCGAATTCTTTAGACCGACAAGGGTACAGGTATGGGTTGGTTGGTTGGTGGGCTGAGCTGGTGAGGTGATATCAGACGAGGCTGGTGGTGTGGTTGACGAGCTATGCAGGTGGGCCGTAGGTACTTGCAATGGCAACGCGCGGAAATTTGGGGAAGGTCCGGTCGGGGAAATAAAAAAGCAAGGAGCTGCGGCAGGCGTGCCTGGGCGCAGGTTTAGGGTCGAGTCCTTTTATTGCTGCAGCTGAACAGTCGAGCATTATTGCAGGCTCCTGGAAAAGGCAATGACGTCCCGGTCACTGCAACGGCCGACAGCAGCATTCCAGCGGCTAACGGCGCACCCGGCAGCTTGGCAACAAGAGCTCGGCCATTAAGGTCCATGAAGGTCCATGAAGGTCCACGGCTGATTGTTTTGGCAGGATTCCGCGCGGCTGTCGACAACAACAAGAAACAAGAGTTCCCCAGTGGGAGAAAGAGGAAGACGGAAATCCGGTTCCTGCTCACCGGGGAAAGGCTTGGGGCGGCTTCGAGCGGCTGGATGGCGCTGATTGGCCACACGCCCCAGCCCGGCCGCTGATCGCTGCTCATCTCAGGACTCCGAAACGGCCTAGGCTGGGCTGGCTGCCCGTTGCACACGAGACCGCAAACGTCACAAGCCTGCGCCGGCTTCAGATGTCGATGCTGCATCGCTGCGTCGCTGCCATTATAGTCTTCGTTGGGCCCGTCTAGTAAATGTTGTTCCTGTCTATCAGCCACGGGGGTCTGCCCGACCGTGCCCTTAACTGCCGCCGGCAGTACCTGCAGGGTGCTCAACTCTCTTTCTTACCGTCAGTGATACTTCATTGTGACCACCGAGTCCGTGTTACCACACTTTGCCCGGGGAGTCGAGAGAGGCCGCGCTCAACCGTGAGTGAGATGGTGACTAGAGTGTGACGTTGGAACACTGGACCCCCCAAGCCCGCAACGCAGAAGCCCACAACCCCAAACCCACGCGAGTGAAAACTTTTCTTTCTCCTCAGCGCTCTCTCCGCACTATTTGCCTGTCTGCTCAGCAAGCCACGCATTTCCGCGTCATATCAGCCATTGTGAAAATCTTTCAGAGTTCTAATGCAAACCGTCGCCATCGTCCTCGGCTGCATCTGCACTTGAACCACTGGACATATCGCTCAAAGCTTACCTCTGTTTTGGCCAGCAGTGTTGCGTTGCTATTAGCAATGTGTTTATTGTTGAGTCGAATCATGGCCAGGACCTCCCGGCTCTTACCCGAGTCGTCGCAGCTATCCGTATTCCTCAACACCGATGCTCCGCGATTCCATCGATCGGACAATTCCACAATCAGCCTGATCGCTCGTTTCCAATCCAATCGACGATGGCGATCGTCCTTTCTGACGTGTGGCTGAGGACAGCTTATGATGCCATACCTTCCCCGAACAAGAACAGCGCCTCAATCCCGACGCCTCAGACGCCCCACCGACCGCAACCCACTCAGTCATAAATAGACGTAGTCATAGTTTTCCCACGCGGGCTGTTTAATCTCCTATCGGTCGATATCAAGCGATATCAAGCCGATCTTTTGCGTGCAGGGATAATCTGAAATATTTCTGCTTTGATTGGAAATATCCGACGTCATGTTGGTCGTGCGCGTCTTGCGTAAGTCGTTATCTGGCCTAGGTGGCGATCTCCCAAACCGATGGACATGGTGGAGAGACGCATCCCATAGTATTTACAAATAGCCGTCCTAGAATCCGAAAGCGGGCTCCAATCCGTGAATTTCTGCATCGCCTGGGCTGTGCATGCCGGCCTCCCGTCAAGCACACCATTTCTCGCAATCGGGACATCGAAGGTCGACTTATCATCATAGTGTTCGCAGCTATCAGGTTCGGAATGTCCTAAGTTGTTTGTTGGGATGGTTCATGCAGGTATAGCAGGCAACATATGCTTGTTGTTGAGACACCTGTTATTGGTTACCGCATATAATCACCTAGTTTGTCCCAGATACCAGAAAACACTGTACACTCTTATGGAACCGAGTGTTGGATCGTACTAAAGCACTAAGAAATTCCGTGGAACCAGCTACCAACTGCTTAAATTGCTTAGTGAAGAGCGGAGACGCTTCCGCATACTTATGTGTTGATCCTGCTCCATTATCAAAACTGTAGCTAGGCTGGTAGACTACTCATATCTCCACGTAGACCGTTTCTGCTAGCAAAAGCACGATTTTAGTGACCAATGTGAGCCTTTGAGATTGAGTAATACTATTATTGACCTTGAAGTTTAGATTCATCTCGGGTGCCGTGGGAAAGTGCATGACGTCTACGCTGCAAATAGAAATATCAATATAACAAAAACTCGGGTAAGAAGAGGGTAGATACAGGAACGTAGCAAGCCTAAAATCTCGCTTGAGGCTGAAACATCGCCGGATAGTCAACCAGTGAAGACGATTGCATCATGTCAACTAATCGCTGCGGCGGTTTCGTCTTCCAAGCAAGGCTGCACCTGTTTAGAGTAGTCAACGCGACATCTCTGTAGAAATACGTCTTGAGGGTACATCTCGTCATCGTACACACTACCATGATTAGGAAACCGTTGCAAACGTGCAGAGCCGCGACCCCATAGGCGCCGATATCCTGTCGAGTCACAACGACATCGCTTTGCATTCATCGAGCGGTCAAGGTCTTTCAACCCAGTTTCCAGCTCATGTCCTTGATCAAGCAAAGCCAGAGAGACATCAGTCAACTCAGACTGAACCTCTGCTAGCTGACCGAAGGCTTTTTCGCGAAGTTGCTTGACTTCGCCGTCTACTTGAGCAAGAAGGCCTTGAGTTTCCGAGTAATTACCAGCCACCTTCTCACTGAGGACTTTAATTTCATCTGGAACTCGCGAGTCTCTGAGAAAAGACGAAACAGCGAGATACGTGACGCTGAGAGCAACGAGACAAGCTAGGAACTGGTAATACGGGTAAAGGAATGAAGTCATAGCTGATACCAGAGGCTGCGAGACGTTAGTTGGGAATGAGCTACGTAATGAAAATAGTGTTGCCTGATGTATGCTTAACGAGCAAGTTGAAATCGAGCAGATGTTTTTCGAGTGATGCTACTCCCTGTGAAGTGGTTTATATGAAACCGTGTACGCCATATAATTGCCAGCGTGTAGACGCGAACGGCCTTGATTGCCCTCTGAACACGTCCGTGCAGAGAGCAAACGAATTAGCAAACAGATATAGCTCTCAACATCCCAGGTGGCGGCAAACGTCCCGCTAGAATGGTCGATCTCATTCGGTGGTACACGTGGACACATGGCGAAGATATTCCAGAATCGACTGTCGACCACGTTCCCAACTCGTTGAACTTTTCTTGAATCGCTAACGTCACTCTTGATCCTCCCTGCGCTCACTCCAGAAGCCTTTGCCATAGCTAACAAGGATTTCCTCGCCTTTAGCGATACCCTTAGATCTTTTCCCACTCTTGCCGGCGCTCAGCACATACACTCCCATTATTTTTTCGGATTTTCCGTTACCAACGCCTGCCCACATCTCCCTGAACTCTGCATTTGGTCTTGCGGGCCCTACACCACGGTAATCGTTGATGAACCTAGCCTCGTTACCAAACTTCGTGGCATCTACACCAACACCCAACTCGCGGTCGAGAGAGAGATCATAATCAGAGTTAGGGTCCGCATCCTCTCTTCCATGCACAAGTCCAAGGTAAGGAAGGATAAGGCTATCCGGTTCGAGGTGCCGCGCTGCAAAGAGGCCATGTTGTCCGTTAGCAGGGTGTGAGGAATCCGATATAGCCCCAATGCGAACGGCCTGGGATGGACCTAGAGGCAGGCTAATAGTAGATGGCGGTGTAGAAGCATTATTACTGGAGTTCAGGACTTTTAGATCAGCCGTGAGGCCTTTGGAGTAGACCAGTGTACGGATGTACACAATATCTAAAGGCCATCCTTTGGGAACACCTGAACCTGCTGCTGGCTTGGTACCTTTGTCGTTCTTTCTAGGAGCCGGTTGTGATGTGTTCATACTCGGTATTGGCATTGTAGTTTCGTGTCAGCGTGTTGAATATAGGATCTCCGCTGACTCGCTCTGTTTTCCACTAAGCAAGCTGTTATGCAGACTTTGAGACTTTGATCGACCTGTCTCCTCGACCTGCCATCTGCAGATCGATCGAGTCAACAGAATAAGCAGCTCGGCGCCAAGGTCAAAAACGGCACGAATGGCTTCTTGTGGAATATTCCAAGACTTTGCCTGAGGTCAAGCCGTGAAGGACGCACAGCTGAGTGTCTGTAAGTGAGCGAGAAGGAACACCTGAAGTTGATTCAACGTTGGGATAACAACCAACTGGGTAGTCAATGTCCTTTGTCAAGGTATGCTTCGTCAGGTGATGACCTGTGCAGAATTGTGGTGAGCACCCCCCCGCTAAATTAGTCACCACCCCTTGATTGAAGAGGCCCAATGGACAAACTCCTGAGAGTTTGTCTCGGACGACGAAGCCTCATCGAATCCGGCGTTGATTTTACTAAGAGCAGAAAGCGGCCGTGTGCGCGGACGTGTCTTTTCTTATGCGCGTTCATCTTCCCGTGTGCGCCATTCCAGCCTCATCTCCGAACTCGAGGATCCACGCAAGCGACCCATCCTGTTGGCCACCCACAATTACAATGGCGCTCGGTTACAAACGTGGAGTGCCGTTTTCTGACGGCTTTGGAGCGAAAGCGCTGCCGGAAAAGCGGAGAGTGGAGATGCAAACTTAATTATTAAATTTGAGCTATCGAATCATGCGTTGGCTTCGAACAGCGCAACGCCCAGCCATCGAACGGCCGCAAAGTCAACATTGAGCTCAGGAGAACACTACGCAGAGAGCTGAATTAACTAGCCAAAGTGCGAGCTGACCATCTCAGACGCTCATATGCTAAATATCAAAACTATCCAAACAAACGTCACGGCACGGAGTTTTGCCACCGACGGCGAGGCCTCAGCAGCCCCGTGCAGCGAGCTCTTTTCCCTTTTTCGCTCCTAAATCATGCAGGAACCCGCTCTCCTTACTCTCGTTTCAACCAATCGCCCTTAACTTGACCTCCAAACAACGCACAAACCGCCAAAGGGTTTTCACGCAGTGTCCAAGAAGCTAACCAAGGATAAGAGAACTATTTTTGTACTTATGCTAGTGCTTGAATTCTTCGAGAATAACGTGCGCAGATCGTACTTTGGAAAATTATCGCCCGGCGGCGGCGGCGGCGAAAAGCCCTACGCCTTTGGGTCAAAGCGACGTCCAGATCGATCTTAGGACCCGGAGAGCCTCTCGCATCTCTACAACAGGAGAGTCTTGTATTCAGACTTAGTGCACAAGAAATAGCTGCTTCCAGTGTTTAATGTCTGCCATGATTATCGGTAGCGTTGTGAAACCGTCGGCCAGAGCCTCAGCCCCCAGGCCGGCACAAAGGAGTTATTACCGTTGCATTTACCTTTGATATGTATAGCACATCATTATTTTTCCAGCCTTAGCAGACCTATTAACAAAAACACCGCTGAGTAAGTGTGAACAAGCAGGCCACTTCGGCTGGTCCGGGCGGTTGCGTCGACGACTGGAAAGCGTTCGGAACCCCTGATAGGCCAAGCGGCAGAAGAGAAGCAGGCACACGCATGGGTGTCGGCCTATCCCCTGGCTAGTACAAGACCGTTGATAGTGGTCTGTAATTTCGTTTGAGGCGGCAATACCCAACGCTGATAGGAAAGTGTTAGGGGAGTGTGGGATCCATCAATAAACAACCCCGACAGCGGGTCCGGTCCCCAAGCTCCGCTCTATCAGCACACCCCTTTTCCGTATCCTCTAGCCGGCGCACTCCAAGAGCGCCGCAACCTTGGCCGCCTAAGCCCAAAGAAAAGAAACAAGTGCAACGTCCAATTATACCTTGCTTGTGGAGCCAGCCACTCGCTGCGTCGCTTGCCAGTGAAGCAATCAGCCTAAGTCATATAAGATGCCTCGACACTCACCCACTGTCTTCTTCTTCCTCACCACACACTCACTCACTAAACAACACACCGGTCTTCACCGATTTCACTCGTTTAATCAACATAACACGCCTTACAACCTCAAACCCTCTCCATTACCGACAACTCCATTTACCGTCTTACCAACGTAAATAATTAATACCATCAACATGCGTTTCTCCACTGCTGTCGCTGCTTCGGCCGCTTTCGTCGCTGGTGCCAATGCCTGGGGCAACTACACTGGCCCAGTCTACACAACTGAGGTTGTGACTGCTTACACCACCTACTGCCCGGAGGCCACTGAGATCACCCACGGTGGTGTCACCTACACCGTCACTGAGGTGAGCAAAAGATGACGAGAAAGGGCCATTGAGATTGGAATTAACTGGATTATCAGGCTACCACCTTGACCATCACCAACTGCCCATGCACTATCACCAAGCCCGTCAGCTCCGCTGTCGTCACCTCGTGCACCAGGTATGTTTTTACCCGAATATTGGTGTCTTGAGCTCTTCTAACAAGTTTCAGCACCCCCGTCGCTGCTCCTTACACCAGCGTTGCTCCTGTCTACTCGAGCGTCGCTGCTCCCCCAGCTTACAGCGCTCCTTATGTCAATGCTAGCACCCCAGCTTACACTCCCCCTGCCACCTCCGCTACCGGCACTGGTGCATACACCGCTCCTATCGCCACCTTCACCGGTGCTGCCAACAAGGCTTTCGCCGCCTCCGGTGCTGGTCTCGCTGCCGTCTTCGGCTTCGTCGCTTATATCTTGTAAGTGGCTTATCGTCGGTAGTCTGTTGAGCATGGGATCGCTTCAATGTTCGACGGGTTGCTTGCAGGTGGGTAGTTTCTAAGGGGATTTGGTTTCTCTCACGGTCAGTGGCTTCGGGCTCTTCATCATGATCTTCATGCATTGCGATGGGAGTCCGGAGTCATTCTTCCAACGGTGCGGCGCATCACCTTTGACGAAAAAGGGACCGTACTTTATTGTACAACTTAATTTCTTGTTTACGCTCGGTACATCGATGGAAGGGCTCCTGTCAAAAACCTGAGGGGACTGCTTAGTGTGTGGTCTGGTGGCAATCTTCATGTTCATAATAACTCGAGCGATATTTGGTAATCTTTCCTGGAAGAGTTTGGACAAGCTTAATGACATGGTTCCACTATTTATCTGCTCTTCTGCGCGTCCTTTCGTTGTTTGCCTCGCGAAACGTAATTTTTACTGTTGTCCTTTTTATGGGGGTTTTATTGGTCTTCCTGTTAACGACGAGATACCAATGCGGCGGCTTACAGAGTCTGTCTGTTACAGCATATTAGCTTAGATTCAAGGCCGATTTTTCCAACAAGACGCATTGCCTGGGAAGCTGATTTTTGGCCCAGCACTTTTGATAATGTTGGTCTCTGAAACGGTCATGAGCTCATGGAGTGGCTAAGTGATTCTGCAGTCAATGTCTCGGCACAAGCCAAGTGAGGTGAAATTCAGCACAAGGCTGTCAGGAATGAAAGATGGCCATGTGGGCGTTCATTGAACCCTGTGTGGGAAATTACACTGTCGGCCCTGTTACGCGCTCGCCTCACGCCCTATCGAGACCGGCTCGGCTGGCCTTCCCCTTCGGAGAAATGGACTACACCTTGTCCGCCGCACTTCAATTACTTGGTCTGACTTGCGTCACCAACCTCTTCATAGTAATATTAGCTCGTCTCAATCGAACCTGAAGGATTTGGATAGCGGCGAGGCTTGACCTTCTGACGCGTCAATGTGTGGGTTTTTAGTTGAGTCCAAGACGCCGTGCACTCACGTTATCTCCGCCAACATGATACTGAAACATACTCCGGGAGGTTGCGTCAAAACCTGGCACAGTTTTTGCGCAAGTTCTCATATCTTTCTCAAAGCGAGTTTTTGTGCAAGTCCTCGTATCTTTCTCAAAGCGCCCCACCATATCGATACTCTTCTACGCCAAGCGTCCGAGAGGCGCAAAATATCAATATTGTTATCTTTTCTTTCAACGCTCAACAACGTGCTAAACTCTTTGATTTGCCGACTTGTCTTTCTTATCGTAGAAGATCATGCCAGATCATGCCAGATCATGCTAATCCATGAGGTATTTTTCGTGTTCTACTCATTTCTTTCTCAGATCTGCGCTTCTTCGTTTCAAAACATCCCCAGGAAATCCGCATAAGTAATGTCGGTTCGGTGTCATGGTAAGCGCGGAAATATTCTTATCTCTCTTCTCACACCATTTCTCATTTCAATACGAGTCGGTGATGCTCTGTATGCAAGGAGCCTACCTCCTGACTGCCCTCATCGCAAAAGAAACAGCGGACAATTCGCGGCTGTTAGACTCCGTTCTACATCCGCGATTGCTAGGCAGTCTCATATGCCAAGACGCCTGCGTCACAGAGGTACTCACGGTACTTACCGTCTGCATGGTGGCGGTCGTATTACGAGTAAAACAATCAATTGTTTCTTTTATGTTCCCTCCATGCTTACTCCCTTACATGGAGTCGTAGAGGCTTACTTCAGATCTACTTAATATCATCCGAAAAACACGCAGGATCCAATATGTCATTTCCGGTTCAGTTTCTGGCTCTGAAATAGCAATTCAATTATTCGTCTTCTTATTTTCGTTGCGTCGGGGGGTTGTTCGCCCCGATCGAAACACCTTTGTCATTTTAGGCTATATGTGTGTGGTTACAGAGCATCAGAACGCAGTTATACTTATTGTCAATATTGTTCAAAAGATCCTTCTGCATGTTTGATTCTATTGCTTACGCTCTTTATATCCATTGCTATAACGCGCCTCCTATGAACATCGATGTCAAAAGTCGTGAATTGTTGTCCTTTAAGCGTGTAGTATGTGTTGAGTTGAGGGTGGCCTATCGTCCATGAAACATAACTTTCTACAGTCTCTTCAAAACTTCTAATGTCAAAATCTCCGGTCTAATAGTATTCCAAGTGTTTTCATTCGCTATCAAATACATCCCGACATGATCTGCCAGAGGAACGGAAACCTTCCGCTTCTTTCCCTAAGTGGCGGAATTACTACCCCGCCAAAGCAACAACAACCACCATGATCACAAGCTATAGCTGTCCAGCATTTCCCTCCTCACTCAATCTATCCCCAATTTCTCCAATCTATTCCCAATTGCCCTAACCAAAATGTCCGTCCAAAAAGTCGTCCTCATCACAGCCGGCACCGCAGGCCTCGGCGCCCAAATCGCCCGCGTCTTCGCCCCAGACTTCCGCATCGTACGTGCTCCCTCCCAACAACCCACCCACCC
>KV749108.1:0-29653 GCA_001692915.1 Glonium stellatum
CCCCGCGCTTGAGATAGCTCTGTAAGGGAGAAGAGAGAGACGGAGAGAGAGAGCTGGGTTTCCTTTCTGGGCGTGCGGCTGGCAGACCGCAAGCGGGCCTGTGAGACAATTCGCGCAGAACCGTGCTACAGCTACCTTCTGGCGGTGGCGAGATTTCCGTAATTGGAGGGGGAGAGAGAGAGGCGGGTCGTGGCCGCCATGGTCGGCGCGAATTGGGTGCTGAGAATCGGGGGGGATGGGCGGATGGGAGGATGAGGTGAGCACTCTGAATTTGAATTTTGGATTTGAGACTTGGGTAGGCGAGGATGACCTAGGAAAACGCTGGAATTGGGGTGTGCTTAGTAGAGCCAGACCTTTTTTTCACACGCCTCCTTCTTCACGCCCGAAGCATCGGTCTGGGTTCTGATGGGGTTTGTATTGTACACAGTGACGTGATGTGCTTATGCTACATTCGAAAAAAAATATACAGGATCGGTTCTTTCGGCCGTTATGTTTGTTACTGCTGCCGCTGCTGCTGCTGTTGCTGCTGCAGCACCCTCTCCTTCACCATACTGAGCATTTTCTTGATCCTATCCTCGCTAGGCCCGCCAATTTCACTTGCGCGCGCTGCAGGCTTCCCATCGAGCGGCTCGTCCATCCTCGGCCGGCCATCCGGCCCCACGTTCGACGGCCGGCTGGCCATGGTCGGCGGTCGCTGCGGCGCTTTTTCCTCCAACTCTCCCATCTCCACTTGGACTGCGTAGGGCTCCGCTCGCATGGTTTCTAGCACGATCTTGCCCGTCGGGCTGATGCTTGCGTGCCGCGGCTCCACCCATATCTTCTGGCCGCCGTACGTTTCAATGTCCAGAAGCGAGACTGAGGATTGCCGGTTTGGCGCCGCGTTCCATCCGAACGAGGCAGAGTCTTCTGTCACGATGCCTGCAACACCCAGTTTGGCACGGTTCATACCTCCAGTGGAGTTTTGCTGTGGTGTAAGGACACGCGCCGGCACGGGTGGGGGCTTTTCTTGCGGTCCGAGGACAGGGTGGTTGGTGAGGTATGATTTGCTCCGGAGGTAAGATAGACCAGCGGATGGGTGAGTGGTCAAGGGTATGCTGTCCGGAGAGAGCCCCTGAGAGCCGCCTCGAAGGACGCCCGCTGCCAATCCCCGGTTCTCTACCTTAAGGGGTGGAAGGTCGAGGAATGGCATGATAACCCGGGTGCAGAGCTCAGACTCGACTGCAGATTCTTCTGCGTCCTGGCGGAGAAGCTTGAGGTTTTCATCATAGTCGGCTTGGGTGACTTCTATCTCAGCATCCGAGAGGCTATTGCCTCGATCCATTGCCATCATCTTCTTCGCGGATGTAACCCTTGCTTTGATATATGCATTAAGATACTTTTGGAACTCCGCTTTCCGTTGGCTGATTTCTCTGCGCACGTAGTTTGTGAATTCACCGGCTTCCATCCCAACCAGCCAAGGCCCTTTGACCTTCCATCTCTTGACATCGCTTGCCGCTCTTATGGCATTATTGATCATAGTATCTCTGGGGTCGGTAGAATCAAGGGTTCGCTCAAACGCATTTTTCGGGGAAGGTTTCGACGCCGTCTTAGGTGTAGCGGAAACAGATATGGGCATGTTCATTTCCTGCCATTTTTGAAGCGTTTGTGTGTGGTCTGCGGCAGAGTCGAAGTCGGTGATGTGTTCTATTGTGTCAATGGAAGATATGCGAACAGCGGGAGTGCTAGTTCTAGTAGTCGATCGGAGAGGTAAAGGCCTTTTCAGGCCCCAATCGCCTCGCGCAAGTGATGATGGAGGAGTGGCAAGGGCTTGATGCGTTGGGTACGGTAGTGTTGCTGAATTGGAGGATTTGAGCATTCCATTGCCCGTCATGAAGTCGATATCGGGTCGGGGAAGGGGGGTAGGTAAGGCGAATAGTCGAGAACCCCGTAGGAGTTGTGCCGTCGGCGACAACGCCTTCCTAGACATGGTGAGCAATAGGAATCACAGCAGCCGCCTCACAGCAGCTGAAGTGATGAAGTCAGCTGTTCTTCTGCTTTGCGCGACATTCCTCAGATGGAGAGAAAACTTCGGAGCAACATCTGCCGACCCGGTCTTGGCATAATACTTTTGGGGAAGCATAAAAAGGTATATGTTGGTAAAGAAAGCGGCAAATAATCTAAGTTGTGTCTACGCTACTAGGGATGTCCCTTTTATTCTAAGCATGTACCATAGACAAAGGGAAAGAAACATCTATATGATATCTAGGGATCGGGACAGGTAGTATTGAAAATGTTATATAATTTTAATGTTTCAATTTAAGATATTAGGTTTCTTCTAACTGCCCGAAGCACTAAATTTGCGGGAAGCATTCCCACTTTACTAGACTTTCAAAGACTCTGTCAATTGGTTGTAGAGCATTGCGGCTAAGCTGTGAGGCTGTCGCAAATCCCTGCTCTAGTTAGTCCAGTAATTGTAGTTTTCGATCTCTCCATATCCGCCTTGGGAGTGGAGAGCGAATAGATCAAATGTAGAGCTGATTCGTTATGTATCAGCCTAAAATTAGACAACTAGGCTCATCCGGCAAGTCCGAGTATCTCGTTGCATGCCCAAAATTAGCTTAAGTGTGATTTATGGACGCCGCTGCCGTTTTGGTATGATGCTTAAAGTCGGTCTGTTTCAAATATCCCAGTCCTTGTCGTCTGCATCTTTGTCTTCGCCAGGCTTTTGATCCTTGGACGTGTCTATTTTCGGTGTGTAGCCTTCGATCGTGACATGCACTGGATCAGCAGTATCGTTCTCTAGAGACGGTGCTATCGGGGCTTTCACTAATATTTTCTCTTCGATCGTAGACTTGATTAAATCCTTCTTGCTTATGGAAGAGTTTTGGTCACCTCGTTCGCGCGCGAGCTCTTCCATAGCCTCATCTCTCAAAGCCCATGCTTCTTCTTCCTCGTCAATATCTTTCTGTAATTCCTCCAGGTCATTATCCATGGCCGTAGTATGCTCTTGATGCTTTGGTCTGAGCGGTAAAACAGTATGATGATGCTCTTCGATATTGTCGATTAGGAGATCAATTTTATCCCCGATACCGCCTCTTCTCATCCACGCAGGCTCCTCATTGAGTTGTACTTTGACGTACAAAGCTCTCCGTGCGCAGTCGTCAGAGCACCATATTTCCAGTTCCTTCTTATTGACGATTTGTACGCCCCGGTCTTTAGTATCGATGAACTGGAGTTTACCGGCAAGAGGTGCTCTTTTTGGCGGACGCGGGCAGAGAGCGTAGCCGCATAGGTCAGCAATATTTCTTTCTTCAATCAGCGAGTCATAATCGCTTGGTTGAAAGGGAACAATGAGGTTGGTGAACTGTGACGCATCGCTTTGCGCGGGACGTGCGGGATTTGCATCTGGCGCACTTGGAAACTCGATGAGGGTCATAGCAGCCTTTAGTATGTCCCGTTCTACGTCTTTCTGCTCCTGAATCAAGTTGGCATGGTGGAGGGCGATTTCAAGGTGGCGTTCATTTTGAGGCCTTGAAGCTGAAGGTGGCGAGTTGGTCGGCGAAGACGTTTTCTTGAGGATAGACTTAGGACCCATAACAAGCACAATAGCAGCTCGGCTCTTCACAGCATGTCCTCGAATCGTCTGTGGTGGTGATGAGTTGGTGCGAGATGGACGGGGGTGTTTGCGGTGCGGAGGGATGGTTCCAATCGTCGCCCCGCTGTTTCGTTTCGGAGTGCGTGCATTGACTTACTGCCCACTGTGGTGACGACGAGACACCACCTTGTCCACATCCCCAAATCAACCCTCCGCGATCGCTGAAGACATGTCCTACGCTGCATAATCACTGCTCATAATAGGTTCCTTCTACCCAACCACCCATTACTGGTTACGGAGCCCTAGCTGACGCAGCCGTGTACCTCCAGATATACGTAATTCGGTGCATCGTCGTCCGCAATACCACAATTGTCCCTTCAAAGGCCCCCGACAGCATCTTTCTCTGGACCCGTTGGGTATCTGTGGCTAGGAGCGGTGGGCTAGGGCTTTTCTGTCTTCCTAGCCAATCTCAAGCATTCAAATACTCTGCGCCACGATGCCGCACTTCAAAGTCCGGGCTGTATACGATTATTCCTCGCCGCATGAGGATGATTTGAGTTTTACTCAGGGCCAAATCATCACCGTCACCGAGGAGGAAGACGCCGAATGGTATGTTGGGGAGTACATCGATGATAGTGGGACGAAGAAAGACGGCTTGTTTCCCAAAAACTTTGTAGAGAAGTTCGAGCCAGCCCCTCCACCACGGCCGAATAGAGCATCACGGCATAAGCCTCTCGAGGCTCCTGCTACTCCTGTACAGCCGCCCACCCCAGAAATACCACAGGAAACTACTCCGGTTAAAAAGGAAGAGCCGGAGCCTTCAAAACCAAAGGCACCTCCGGTGGAGATTCCGGTTGTGCCAAAAGCCCAAACTTCGCCAAAATCGCCACCTTCTGCGGGTGCGCCTAGATCTCCACCCCCTTCACAAAGACCTCCGCCGGCTTCAAAACCCCCGCCAGCTACAAAGCCTGCTTCGGCAGCTCCAGCTACTAAGGGTCTGCCACCGGCGGTTGCAGAAAAGCCAAGCTCATTCCGCGATCGTATCGCGGCATTCAATAAACCAGCGGCGGCTCCAATTGCTCCCTTCAAGCCTGGTGGCGGGCCACCAAGCAATTTCATCAAGAAGCCATTTGTTGCTCCTCCTCCAAGCCGAAATGCCTATGTCCCACCTCCGCGCGAATCAGTACAAGTGAGAACATATCGTCGTGGAGAGGATCCCGAGATCGCCGAGCGGACAGCGCAGAATCAAGAAAATGCGGAGAAAGCCGGCTTGGCACCTACAGCGTCTGCTCCTTCACCAGACAGCGAGGACGCCCCTAAACCAACCAGCCTAAAGGAAAGAATAGCATTACTCCAAAGGCAACAATTAGAACAAGCCCAGCGCGCTCAAGCCGCGCATAAGGAAAAGCCCAAAAAACCACCTCCAAAAAAGCGCGTAGAGCCCCAGGAAAAGAGGATACCAACTGAAGCTGATGGAGCGGAACTGGAGAAAGTGCAAAGCGGCGACACAGCTGAACGAGGATCATCGGACGTACCACGGGAGACTGCTCGCCCTCCACCAGTGAGGAGATCATCTCATGGTATGAAGTCGCCTGAGATTATGCCGCCGAATCGTGACTTCTTCAATGACGCTAATGATGCAGACCAATCAGGCGCAGGCGAAACTGAGGATGCAGAAGGCACTTCCACAAGCGTTGAAGATGAAGAAGAAAAGGCACGGCATAAGGGGCCAGCACCCCCAGAACGAACTCCTACCGGTTTAGCGCAGGAGCCTAACGTTGGTGATGAAGAAAATGCACCGGAGGGCGGGGAAGAAGAGGAAGAAGAAGATGATGAGATGGACGCTGAAACTAGGCGAAGATTGGAACTTCGGGAGCGTATGGCTAAAATGAGCGGTGGCATGGGAATGGCAGGGATGTTTGGGCCCCCAGGCGGCATTTCAATGGCTGGTGGTATGCCCAAAAAGAAGAAAGTGCCTCCGCCTCCAGAGAAAAAATCAACCGATGACACAGAAGGCTATACCGGTTATTCGGTTCCTCAACGTATCCCAATGATACCTTTTCCGGGAATGTCCGTTGTCAGAAGCCCGGATTCCGAGAAAGCTGAATTGGCAGTGGAAAAGGAGGAAGAACCCGCACAGGAAATTACTCAGGAACGAGCCGCCGATGAGGTGCCGGATATCGAGGATGTGAAACCTGAGAATACGCAGCACGCAGGTACAGAAGAGCATGGAGCTCCTCCACCACCACCTCAACGTAAGTTTCTTATTCCTCGTCGGCCAGTTAGCAGTATTTTCCGCAGAGCCTTCGGACCCTGGCCATCATCAACTCTTGAACCTCCCGTCGTAAGATCTTTCCCAAATCTTGATGGTATTTCAGAGATTGTTATGACCATTTGGGTTACCGGTAGTAGGTTATGTAGAGAGTTGACTATATTCTTATTGTGTTTTCACCCCTATGAATACTCCTCTAACATTTGTAGAACGGCCCATTCCCCCTCCACCCCCGCCTACGGAAAGGTCAGCCCCTCCAGTGCCTGTTGATAGACCAGCAGCATGTGCGTCCTCCAACCCCTTCTAAATTTGCGGCTCAGTCCTAACCATTTTAGCCCGACCTGTCCCTCCTGCTATTAGATCACCAAGTCCAGGTTCAGAGTCCGATGACGAGTTGACTGGCAACGCGAGCGAACAACCTATCTATGAGGGGTCTCCTACTTCTACTATGTCACCCAACGCCCTGGCACACCAGCCCCCGCCAAAACGGAATTCTTATTTCGCCTCTGATGAAATGTCGCAAGATTCGTCATCTGCAACCTTACCAGAAAAAAGAGCTAGTCGTATACCGCCAATTCCTCTAGCCAGCCCAACATCTCCATCGGCACAATCTCGTCCTCCTCCGCCCCCACCTCCAACCTCCGCTCCTCCGTCTCGTCAATCAACAATGGACAGTATAAATAGGCGCCCTACAGGTGGTGACCGTAGTGAAGGCGAGACTGAGTACGAGGGCGACTATGATACGGATATTGCTCCCGGAGCAACCCATAAGGATGCATTGAAGTCGCACGCCAGAGAATCAAGTTTGGATGAGAGCACCACCGCTGAAGAGACCCCATCTACCATTCGATCTCCGAGCTTACCAGGCCCACCAGGCCCACCACCTCTTCCTCCAGCGGCAGCGCCCCGTGCAGTTCCCCCTCCTCCACCACAACAGCCTCCGAGCAACAGATTATCCATGGATTACCCAAGAGCAGCCCCACCTCCAATCCCACCTCAACGTGATACCAGCACAATAGACGAGAGCGAAGACTATGACCCGTATCGGTATGGTGGACCAATTTCACGCACAGCACCACCGCCTCCAGGCATACCACCACCCGGAATGCCCCCAGTGATGCCTCATACTGAGACAGCACAGTCATCTGATGATGATGAACTTTATTCAAGCCCACCTCCGCGCAGATCCGGTGATAGACCACCGCCTCCACCACCTCAAGCGCCTCCACACCAACGGCCAGTTCCCCAACTCCTAGATCGACCAGTCCCTCCACCTCCTCCTTCGGATACCTTAAGTAATCGTCCTATTCCCCGTAAATCCCTTGACGCAAATCGTCACATGGCGCCACCACCCCGGGCATCCATGGATCAGCCCCGACCTTCTAGTGACCACGGACATATTGCCAGCGATGTCGACCTCGGCGCCTCAACACACTGGTGGACACAGCCAAACACTCCACCCCCTGCATTCCAGAACCGGAAAGACCTCCTGATAGAAATCTATGAATCGCGCGACGAAAACACAATAGCCAAAACGGTTTTTATTCTCTACATTGATTACTCCCAAACTCGTGTCACTGCCCACTTTGATGCGAACAATGTCTCCAATGTTCAATTAGAGCAACAGCACGATCCACCACCTTTGCGGCTCCGCCAAGACCAACTAGAAGAAGCCCACGCCAAGTTTGGCTTGCGTATCGCTGAAGACATCGTGAGCAAGCAAGGTACGGTTGTCGGCGATGGCACACCCCAGGCCCTCATCCTCGAGCTCCTACGCCCACACACAAGTGCCCTCAAACCGGTCAGCACGCGATCATACGGTGCCCTCGTCTACGCCAACCTAGCCAACGCTTCGACGCTCCAGTACGACGAGATCCGACCCGGCGACATCGTGACTTTCCGCAATGCAAAGTTCCAGGGCAAACATGGGCCTATGCATGCGAAGTACTCGATTGAAGTCGGCAAACCAGATCATGTGGGCGTTGTTGTGGACTGGGATGGCACGAAAAAGAAGGTTCGGGCGTGGGAACAAGGACGCGAGAGTAAGAAAGTGAAGGTTGAGAGCTTCAAGGTCGGCGATCTAAGGAGTGGTGAAGTTCGAGTATGGCGCGTTATGAGCAGAAACTGGGTTGGCTGGAACGGAGGGGATTAGTACCGTGCGAATGGTGGCCCTATTACTATTAGTGATGGTTGTGCAAACCTTTTGGGCGGGGTTTTGAGTTACAGGTCCAAAAAGAAGGGTGTCTTGTTAGTAGACAGTATAGGAAGTGCCAGCATTTTTGGTCGAGAGGCGCGCGAAGTCATAGTATAGTTGGTACCGTCAGTGTAGGTATGCGTTTAGATGGCATTTTTGCTCTCTTAGCGCTCTATGTCAGCTCATTATTCCTTTATGGACGTGTTCCAAAGTCAGCATCATGCATTCGCTGTTAGTGTAAGCCCTATATGCTTAAATCTTGTGAGGCATTCGCTGGATGTTGTGCGCCCAAAATCGACCGGGAATGGCGATATTTATGTACGAGAGAGATCCTACTATCCTCCTTCAACTTCCGTGCCCTACTTTCTACGATTCCTTTACATCATATAACCTGTCCAATAAATAGGCATTACTCTTAGTTTCAGCAACTTATCCGACCAGTAGGCGTCATGATTGTTAACAAGCCAGAGTAAGAAGTCCTAGATAAGATACGTCTTAGTTACAATAAGACAATGTCAGGATTTTCATAACTCGAATTTTCCTGGTGACTAAAGTGCTTGAGTTTGCGCCTAAGCAGTGTACCTCTAGGTCTGAAAGGTTCATACAGGGCAATTATAGGACTTCCTAAGGGTAAATGATCTTTATAGTGCCACAAGTTCTAGTTGAACGTACCCTGCTTTTACCTTCATTATTACCTTTAATCTTAACACTTCCACTCTACCATATGTCCTTACACATCGCCAAGCCATACATAATTATTCAATACGCTTTATGAGTGCTATCTCAAGCCAGCGTCATAAGATAATAGTCATTCCATTCGCCGCAGATCATCGGTTCTTCGTTAATTGACCCCATGAATTGCAATTAAGGGTAGGTAAGGCAACAAGTCACAGAACTTAGAACCGTTTCATTTTAACCGGCTATTATTATGCACACTGTAAGCCGAATATCAATGAGTCAGACGCAAACAATTCCGCGAGCACTGTTAACTGGTGTTAGAAGTCGCTTAGCTATTTATCTCACCTCCGCCTTCACGCTCCAAGTACTTCTCTCACGGCCAACTACGGAACCTTCGAATATTCTCTAAGGGAAACACTGGGTACTGGCCGCTGTTATACCCACTTAAGAGAGACTACAGAGCCCCTTTGTTTGCGAAGAGACCACAAACCTAGCGCGCTCAACCCAGTTGAAGCCGTGATAGCGGCCGGCTCCATCGCCGTGACCACCATCAGACTCTATTGACGGCGAAGATTACCGCCCATCCGGCGAGGTTCCTTGCGGTGACAATGGATGCACCTAGACTAGGAGTAGACCCCTTTACAGTATGCTCTGTACCTCTTTATCTCCAATCATGCTAAGGATTATTTAGGAGTGGCTCCTAAATTTTATGGGCTTTCAATTTCCGATGCTTCATATTCCTTCAGTTAACCAAAGTTTTTAAGCACTAAGCGGTAGCCGGGACAGCGACCACCGCCATTGCCGTGACTGTGTGGCGGCGTGAAATACCAAAATTCCTCCACGATGCACCAATGGGCCAAAAGGCATATCGATTAGTCGAGAGTAAGAACGAACAGCTCGGCACACATAATAGTATCAAACGGTCACTATCGAGACCCCGCTGACGGCAAATATTACCGCTTGTCTAATCATTGTTGTGGTAGTGGGCGCGCCTGGACAGATACTGGGTTCAAAATACAAATGTTGAAGTAAGCTTGGTACTTCTCCAGTTTTCATATGTCAGCACTGGTGTATCAACGTGCCTGTCACATCAGCTTCGCATACACATCTAAGAACCGCGCTGGTGCTGGTGGTAGCAGTTACAGGAGGCGGGCTTGTAGGTAACATAATAGAACGCGGAAATCTTCCTAACGACCTAATATAATATCCAAAAACAGTACAACAGGCCCAAAGGCGGTTTCTTAGGATGAGGGGATTCTAAGAATGATCTAATAGAATCCCCAAATACAGTAGAACAGGGCCCGAGGTTACTTTCACGGATTATAAAAATGCCACTACTCAATGCTTAGAGACCTAGAGCTGCACCGAATAAGTAGTTGTTGGCTAGGGCATTTCCTTCGATACGTGACTGATTGACTAGGAAATCAGCATGGCCTTAATAGATTTCTGGCCCACTGAAGCGATGTCGAAAGCGAGGTTTATTAAAGCCCTTTCAAGATGCCCCACTTTTGGCGGATGCTTCCATATACAAATCAAAAGCAAACTATGAATAAAAACTACCTAACAATTTTTAAGTCCTACAACAGGTGTTTATGAAGATGTAGGCTTACTGACGATATGGTTGAAGAATAATATAAGCATGCCTCAAAAAGCAATTGCTTACAGTCAGCATAACCTATAACAGTATCCTCCGAGTCGATATATCAACCCAGAAGCCTCTGAATATATCCTAAATGAGGCACACAATGTTATCAGCTAGATCGTAAGCCTATGAGCTTGAGGGCCATGAATTCTTTCTGAGGAACCCGCAGTAGTTTATGCAGGCTCCACTCAAGAATTTGCAACAATTTAGCAGTCCCAATGCCCGAAAATGGTAGTGAAGTTTGAGATGAAGTGAAAATTTGATAATTCGGTGAATGGCAGCGCACCGCAAGGGACTTTAATCCAGAACCTCACCTGCCCTCAAACCTCAACATCATCACCTAGCAAGTCTACATTCCATACAATCTTCTACCACTTCTCAAAGCTCACAAAGCTCTTTACAAAGAAATGTCTCACATCACTCTTCCCGTCAGACGACCCCTCCAATGCAGATTCTGCGGCGTCCAAGTGACCGGCCGGTTGCGTTGCGATTACTGCTACGCCTCCAACGGCACACCAATCGTCTACTGCACTCCAAAGTGCAAAGATCAAGACAGAATCGGCCATGAGCCGTACTGTTCCTGGCTTTGGAGTGCGAATGGCGTTTGGAGGAAGGCGCAGATCCTCATGGAGACGTGGAAGTTGACGAGAGAGTTGACCTTCGAGCAGCCCTACTGGGGCGTGTTCCAATTCAGGCAATGCCTGATGGTCGTAAAAGATACGAGAGCCGTCATCGCATCGTATAACACCTACGCACCCCCAGCCGGCCTTAACGAAGCCGACAAATGGGCTTGCATGATGTACAACGCTTGCGATGACGCGCATTTCTTAATGTGGGATTTGATAGTAGACATGCTCGGAGGTACGTTTAACCAATATCAAAAGAATATTCACAGATGAATGCTTACTGAAGATTACTAGATGATCTCCAGGAGATGAAGTGGATCCTCTTGAAACCGATTCCAGTTCGTCCGACGGAGCTTTACAACAACCCCCGTTTCTACGAACCACGACCTGCGCACTCCGTCCTGAAAATAAAGCTTCGTAATGGCCAGCAGTGGGTCTTAGACCTGACTGGGGCGCAATACGGGTTTACGGAGTTTTTTGTCCCTTATCACATCTACAAGAAAAAGTGCAGGCGTGGTTACGAGGTCGAGCTCGACGAGCTCGAGGAGCTGAACAGATCGGTGGAGGATCCGGTGATGGATGGATTCTTCGTGTGGTGGAGGTCGCGTCGTCAAGTTCTCCGGAGCGCTTACGTCCAGTGGATGATTCAGAGTGATCTGGATCTTGCTGGCGTGGTGCGGCTTCCGGAACCCGCGTTCGTTGCTGAGATGCAACGATTCGTGTGGTTTTTCGACCGGTATCTACAGTCGCATTGAAGATGAGGGGGAGGCAGGGGGCCCGGGGAGGAAGAGTCGGAACCTCAGCAATGAGTTCGCACTTCTACGCAGTGCTGAGGATTAGTAGCCTGTTCCAGGCGAAGCCAAGACGAACTCAGAAACGGTAAGCCCTATAGTCACGGCGAATATATCTCAGTTGGATCCATTGTCTCTGGATTGGCTCGATGATGTTACTCTCTTCTTCGTTGAATCTTTGCTGGATCTTGAATGATACCGTATGTCGCTAAGGATCCGTGTCGTGTAGTGGCATGGTGTATAGATAGCAGGAGCAGTAGATCTAATCCCTCCTTTGTAAATTGCCCAATATATCTGATAAAACCTATGAGGTTCATCAAATATTGAACTCTGAAGCAACCGGGGTGTTCGTGCCATGTCTGAATCACGTGATGAGAACAACATGGATAACTCTTGGGGTTGGGTTGAGATACGGCGTATCTTTGATGCCTGATTGCCATCTCTTAATTGTGTAGCACGCAACCCCTCACCAGAGTTCCGCATTCTAGTGGTCTTAGGTGGGCGTGGCTGTCTTGCTTAGGACCACTCATCTCGGAGTTTCTAAACCACACCCTCATTTTCCACCGACCACAAACTAAGACAGCGATGCTTTAATATCATACCAACGAAATTTTGACACCATCATTTCTGAACAACCTGCTAGAAAGAATACATTGTTGGCGAAAAGACGTTCTTAAGTGATCCTAACAATAGTCACTCGTAAGCGTGTACCCTCTGCTAGAAATTGGAGCCTACGCAGATACTCTAACGCAGTCAGATCTAGCTCTGCTCGTGTCGCGTTAGCCTCTGCTCGACTACGACTTATAGCAAGCAATGTGAACACCGTGTAGATTGAGGCCTAGGTCTGTTTTCCAACCATAGTCTTTGGAGAGCTTTGCGTATCCACAACTTTTACAAGAACTTTGGTCGAAAATCTAGCATGAACTGGTGACACGACGCACCAAAAAGGCGTATAAAAACAGCGCACAGGAACGACGGACGCGACTCAAACGATAACCAACTACCCATTGCGACCGAGGCCTGGAGGGTAGATAGCGATTGGTATGCTAAGCAGCATTTGAAATGGCCTTTAGAGTCAATGAGGCTAAACCACGCATCATGGTTACGCCCTCATAATACATCGGGGATAGAGCGCAGAGCATTTGGAATCAAGCTCACACATGACAGCGATATAGACGGTAATATTGCACATCGTACGATCAGCGCTAACGGCTAAGGAAACTTACAAGACATAATGCTTGAAAACCGACCTCAAACAATCCGGACACCTGAATCGCATGGAATGGAAGCAAACGAAGAGAATGCGTGTTTGACAGCATATCCGTGAACTTCACATTCTTGCTAGTAACCTCCGGTAGAACAACACCGGTGAGCCCTACTGCCGTAGGATATGAAAGACAAGGTTGATATGAACGTGACCGGATACATAACATGGCCTTCTACTCAAGCCGAGAGGTCACGGTGCTCGGGTTGGCTTCTCACACTGGACTCTCTGGCCGGGAAGGAAACATGCACACATTCAACGAACGTATCCGTAGGCTATCGAACAGCCCATATGACGAGCGCAAATCCGGGATATCGAATATAAGTGTGCGCAAACAGTAGACACATAGTACGCCGGGCACTTCGGAGTTTCTAGGCGAAGACTGGATCAGACTCATGGATCAGACTTAAGCCTATAGCGGCTCATGGCGTATGGAAGATCATTCTTTCGAGTACGAGAGCTCCTCTACTAACACCAGCGCAACTGAGCAGTATGCTTCGTGGTTCTCTTCCGTCATTCTTATCTTTTCCTGCCTCTTCTTCGATACAATTTCACCACAAATTATACATGAGGAACGTCTCCTCGGTACTCTTGCATATTGAAAACACGAGAAACACGGTTTGTAACAATATAAATCCGAGGATTATACATGGTCCTGGGTTGCGTGTTACGTACCATGTGAGTTTCGATTGAGTGAGCTCTTGACTTTTCATACGCATGAGTTTGCGGATCCTTTCGCATATGAGAGTTATCGCTGAACATTCGTAGACAGGAAACAGCAGTGCTTCGGGCCACCGCTAGACCACACCAAGTTCCGGAGAACGATAGCCCTTTGACACTTGCCGACAAGCAGTACACATATCGCCCACGGAAGGTGGGAACCGGGAGCTTTGGAAAAAATCGCCGAGACAGCCGGAGTTAAGTCGGATTTGATAGTGGCAAACGAAATATGAGGTAGAAGGGATGGGAGCTGATCGAAGAAAAGGCTAGACATATAATGAGAACATCCGCATACAAAGCCTCACTTGAGGCGTAGACAAATCAGAAAGGAACGACGATTTATTAGCTCTGTGCAACTGTCAATTGAGGCTTCAAATACCTGGGCGAAACCAACAAAATCTTCGACTTTGGAATAGCTTGGAATGAAGAAATTACTGACTGCTTAGACCTGGGAGACTTCATTCAGCATTGCGAGAAAAAAGAGATATTTGAGGAACGTTGGACGTCCATGGGACTTCGAAAGCTATGAAATGAAAACAATACTACCTTGGGCCCTCACTCGTCGGGCTTGGACAGGAATGAGCTTATGAGACCCTTCGCCGTCGCTCGGACAAAGTAGATAAGCCGTTCCTCACTCTCACTGCAACTTGCAAATGCTTACTCAGAGGCCCGGAGGCTGCCCGAGGGCTGACTAGCAGATTTCTTTAAATTTCTGAAGTTGATAACATTTCAGCAGCTCATTTGGCATCGATTCGCCCCTGATCAATGTCTTTGAAATCTCCAACTTGACCGAAATCGTTATGTGCAATCTCCTCCAAGCTGAGTCCCTTGGTTTCCCGAAGAAAGAAGAAAGTAACAATAGCGATGACAGCGTCGAAGAGACCCCAGAGGAGGAATGTACCCCTGCAGCTCAACAGTTAGAGAATGCTCGGACTAGGGATGGAAGATATTGCAAAGAATTGAGGTAAGAACTCACCATCCCATGTTAGCAATCATATATGGCGTCGTAAGGGAGAACACAAAGTTGAAAAGCCATTGCGAAGATACACCGACAGCTATACCGGGTTCACGGATGCGGGTTGGGAAGATCCTGTATAAGTAAGTACTCACCTAATCCAACAAGATCAAAACTGTGACTACTTACTCAGAAACATACGGCCAAGGCAGAGGACCCCAGCTCAAGTTGTACGCAATAACAAACATATAGATCAACGCGACCGTTGCGATACCGCTAGATGTCACGCTTCCATTTCCAGGTGGAGGCTTATGCTTGACGACTGCGGCTGTGGTAATCTGACAGGCTGCCATGAATGCTGCACCCCATATGAGTACCTGGCGACGACCAACGCGCTCAGACAAGAAAAGCACAAAGAATCCGCAAGCTACGACCTTGATAGCACCAAATATTGCGGTGAGGAGAAGATCCTTGTCACCGCCTCCGACTAGCAGCTTGAAGTATTGGGGCCCAAAGTATGCAAATGCGGTGGCACCAGTGGCTTGCTGGGCTGTGAAGACGGCAACGGCAGTAAAGATCCGCTTGAAGTTGTCCCGTTCAAGAAGTTCTGGAAGACCGAATTAGTTTTCAAATTTATAAAGGTTTCATTGCAGTTTTGTTTTGTTTTCGACGACATACCCTTAAGCTGGAACCCTTCGGTCGCTCGCTGTTCCATCTCCGCACCAGTGCGGATTTCTTCCATCTCGTCTACGACAGCCTGGGAGTCACCGGCTCGGATCCATTTGAGGCTTTCCCAGGCCTCCTCATGACGGCCTTTCTTGGTCAGCCAGCGCGTACTCTCCTTAAGAGTGAACATGCCAATTCCGAGGAGCGCTGCTGGGACAAGCTGCAGACCAATGGGGATCTGCCATTGTTTCGGCACGGAAGCAACCTTTTTCGTGACTGCATAGTCAATCCAGTATGAGGTGAAGATGCCTATTATATCTTAGTATGCATAATCTCCACGGTCGACTCGAAGGATTTCGGGGCCGTCTGCCGCGTACCAAAGGTGTAAAACCACTGGAAGAAGCTGCCAATTTGACCCCGATATTCCTTCGGCGTCATCTCACTGCTGAACATGGGCACGACGACGGAGGCCGCTCCCAGCCCTACGCCTGCGATTATACGACCCACGTAGAAGGCTGCCAAGGAGTGTGTGTTAATGGTCTGGATGATGGCTCCGATGCAGAAGATCGCCGATGAAAGTATCAAGGACTTCTTGCGCCCAATTCTGTTTGTGACCGGCCATATGACGAAGCATGCTGCAAAGGCGCCAGCCTGCTGGAGGCCGACTGCGAGGGAGTTGACACGAGTTTTGTGTTGGGTCGAGTATCGGTAGTCGTGGATATAGGAAGAGAGGGTTAAGACGCCGCCTAAAAATGGGCAATTAGCAAAGCCGACGGAAACGACCTGCAGGTTCCCGATGCCGCTTACCGACTCTGGGAATGCGCGTTAGCCCAGGTACTCCCAAATGGGCGGGAGTGTCTGCTTCTTGGCGATGTTGATGGTGGAGTGGAATTGATAAGAGCTTGGGTTGGGGGCTTGGATAGGGAGCTTAGGGAGCCACTGGAGCTTGCGGAGCTTGCACATGGGGAGAGCCAACCCACATTCCACTGTCGTAACCGAACAGAAATCCGCCAATGCAAACGACACATCCAAGCCAGTAAGCCCGGATCTTGCCCAAAGTCGTGTTCTTCATCGTAGCGGAGGTCAATGGCGTTGATGCGGCGCTGCCGTCGATGCTGTCGTTGGTGAATGCTGCGTCGTCGTCTTGCCTTAAAGGCATGTATGCTGGATTCATGTTAACGGCTACGTGATATTGCGTGACTGCAAGCCGGGCTTTAGACAGGCCATAGGCAACAGGGTTCACATTCCTATCTAGGTGCCGCGCGTGCTAATTGCTATCCAGATTCAAGTATCAGTGGTGATGATGTTGATCGTTGGTGAGTGCAACGTTCCATCAACCAAGTCGAGGGCGGGGAACGAGCTCGTGGAACGCTAAAACCACCGGAACTTTCACGAAAGCGGCAACATTATCGATGATCCCTCCCTACCACTACGCGGGCTATGCGGCTGAGATACCCTCTTCATGTTGCTCCGAGGTTGGTGGACGCCGGGGTGATGGTGCAATTCTTCGTCAGCAGGCAAACATCTTCCCATAGCGTACGGACGACTGGCGAGTAATGGACGAATCCACCCCCACCTTCATCCAACAACGCCGGCGCTGACTAGTTGGTCGGTCGCGTCCCTTCACGATGTCGTGTGCTCTGATAGGTAGCTGTAGGTAGTGCAGGACCCTAGCATTTAAGAGGAGAATAAAAAATCCCATGGCCTATGGAATGGTCCCTCCACTATTAAATGTCCGAGTAGTGTCTAAACGAGGAGCAGCATGGTAAGGGTAGCGAGCTCCACGTGTTGTGCATGCTTAGTTTGACGGGGTTTCTCTTTTCAATATGCCTATATCCAATATGTGGAGCGTAGTGTGATCCTCAGTTCATGTGTGTTTTAACGTTTATCTGACGCGTATTCCCACTCAACTCCTGCCCCCTTTCTCTATCTCCGTCCTGTCAGTTCATAAATCGAAGAGCGCCAAACGCTGTAAAATCCACATGAAAGTTGTGAAATAATCTCATTCATTAAATTGTCCACCAAATCATAAACAGTCCAATCTCGGTCCCAGTTCCAAAGCTAAATCGTCAATTCAATCCACCATGACCACTTCAAAGCGCCCCAACTTCCTCGTCATCGTCGCTGATGACCTTGGATTCAGCGACATCTCCTGCTTTGGTGGCGAAATTCGTACGCCTAACCTTGACAAACTCAGCAAATCCGGGATACGCTTCACAGATTTTCATGCCGCCGCCGCCTGCTCCCCCTCACGCGCAATGATTATGACGGGGACGGACCATCACATCGCGGGGCTTGGCAATCTGATCGAGTGGACAAACATCTCGGGCCAAAATGACCCGAATGGCGGAATGTCCACCGCGCCGCAGCGCGGAATGCCGGGTTACGAAGGTTACCTCAATGAGCGCGTCGTCACGTTGCCCGAAATACTCAGGGATGCGGGATACCTGACAATGATGGCGGGGAAGTGGCATTTAGGCCTAACGCCGGAGAGAAGTCCTAAGGCGCGCGGATTCGAGCGCAGTTTTGCTCATTTACCAGCCTGCAGTAATCATTACGGGTATGAGCCGCAACTAGAGGCTCCAAACAAGATCCCAGAATTTATGACTATGAGCTTCATTGCTTTGCATAGTGAAGATGGCGAGTATGTGAAGAAGCTGCCCGATGGATGGTACTCTAGCAACGGGTACGGAGATAAGATGCTGCAGTACCTGAAGGAGAGAAAGGAGAACGGAGATGAAAGGCCGTTCTTTGGCTATTTCCCATTCACTGCGCCACATTGGCCTTTACAGGCACCTCAGGAATATATAAAGCATTATCGTGGTGTGTATGACGATGGCCCTGATGCTCTTCGTTTGAAGCGCCTCCAGCGGCTAAAGGACCTGGGTATGATGGCTCATGATGTTGAACCTCATCCGGTTGTGGCAGACGAGGTGAAAGAATGGAAAGATCTTACTCCAGAAGAGCGTGCAAACTCCTGTCGTGCTATGGAGGTATTCGCTGGAATGGTTGAGTGCATCGACGCTAATGTTGGGAAAGTAGTGGATTACTTGGAAAAAACGGGAGAACTCGATAACACCTTTGTCTGCTTCATGTCTGACAATGGCGCGGAAGGCGCTGCATATGAAGCCTATCCAATCGTTCAGGGGAGCATGATCCAACATTTGAAGAAGTATTACAACAACAGCCTCGAAAATCTTGGCAACGGCGACTCATTCATCTGGTATGGTCCGCGATGGGCTCAAGCTGCTACAGCCCCGAGCAGGCTGTACAAAGCCTACACTACGGAAGGCGGCGTCCGTGTACCTTTCCTAGCGAAATTCCCAACAGCATATGATAAAAGTGAAAAGACAAATAGTATAACGCATGAGTTCTCAACCGTGATGGACCTCGCGCCAACGGTTTTGGAGATGGCCAGAGTCTCTCATCCTGCGCCCAAATACCAGGACCGTGAAGTAGTGTCGATGCGAGGGAAGAGCATGATGCCATTTGTGACTGGAGAAAAGTCTAGTATCCATGAGAAAGACTTCGTCGAAGGCTGGGAGACATGCGGGAGAGCCGCCGTCCGTAAAGGTGACTGGAAAATCGTCTTTATCCCAAAGCCTAAAGGTCCAGAGCGCTGGCAGCTATACAATCTTGCCAAAGATCCCGGTGAAATCCATGATCTTAGCGAGCAAGAGCCAGAGAGGCTAGAGAAGATGATTAAAATGTGGGATCAGTACGTGTTGGAGACAGGAGTGATACCATTAGCACCGGAGCTTGGTAAATGGCTAGCTGCTACGGAAGAGCAAATGCCCGAAAATGCCTGGATAGAGTATGAATGTAGGTGTCTAATCAGCTTTACCCCCAACCTTCAGTATGCTAATTGCGTCGTTACTTAAGATTGGAAAGACGGTGCAAGGGAGGACCCGGAAAAATTCTTCAGAAACCCACCGCGATTCCAGAGAAGCGTAAAGGCAATATGAATTGAGGATGATATGAGTAACGTGTTTTCACCCAGATCCTACAAACAACTTGATTGCTTCTCAAGTAGCTTAGATAGGATTGGATTATACCAAAGGCTAACCAGTAGGTAACAACCAAAGAAGAGGGAATATGAAATCGATATTGCAATCCCAGGAGACGATCATTTAGATAGCCAGCGAATCAGATTCGAACCGCCTTTCCCACATCGTATACCGTCTTTTTGTCTTTACCGTAGCTTTCTTGCTCGGAGGCTCGCTGGTTGCTCACAGCCTTAACGCCGTATTTCTTGAACTCGGTGGTAAAATGCGTGTGTCCAAAAACCCACAACTGCACTCCAGTCCAGTCCCATCCGGAGAGGAGCTCAGTCGCGAAGGCAGAGCTCCACGGAGAACCAAATTGCCAGGGGCTAAGCGCTTCTCTCGTGGAAGGCGCATAATGTGTGATTACCACGACCGTCCGTTCTGGGTTTGCCCTTGGAGCCCTCTGGTGCGCTTCACGTAAAGCCGCAACCTGGCTTTTCAACCACATATGATCGGATTGGTGAGCTGCATTGTGGTCTTCAATCGTCCAGCCGTGAATTTGCTTGAAGTCTTGGACCTTTCTTAGAACGGCATCTTTGGCACTATCTGGAATCTTAGACCAAAGAGTGCATCCCAGAATCGTTATTGTAGAGTTTGGTATATCGTACTGCCTTTGGTGGAGCACAACCAGTTTCCCTTTGAGCCGTGGTTCCCTCTCTAGCCTCCAGGCTTGCTCCAGACCTGCAGCAATGCTCATGCCATAGAATTCGTGGTTGCCGAGAACAAGAAATACTCTCTCGAAAAGCCGTGTACGTCGTACTAAGAAGCCTAGATACGCATCGTAATCAATGAGGCAACCAATATCGCCAGCGAGAATTAAGTGGGAAGCGGACACAGGGATGTCGAATGATGCATATTCCTGGTCAACTTCAAGATGTAGGTCTGAAAGGACCTGGAAAGAGGCTCCAGGAGCCTTTGAAAACATGGAGAAGACTCTCTGCATAGTGCCCAGCGCTTTGGCTATAGAACACAAATGGAATGGTAGTTTTTTAGAGAGTTGTCTAGATATTTTCTGTGCCTGTAGTGTTAAGAGACGACGACAATGCCCGGGTATTATGCTCGAGGATGGGATGAGCGAAATGCAAAGTTGTCACTATTCTGCTATGATTAAGCATGTGTCTAGAGATTAGTTTGCAAAAAGAGGGTATGCATGCGGATGGACTTACAGGCTTGGTGATGATGATAATGACGGTACCTACCTAGGGCTGAAACGCATGAGTTGTAGCTTGGCGGGGAGGTCATTAAATGCGCTTTATGCGCTAAGTTCACACGTGGTCTGCCTAGGATCCAGTCGCAACCATTCAAATCCGATCGTAGTCCGTCTTGGTTGTACCCAGGAGTGAACTTATAAATATCTACTGTCATCTACCCGCACAGCATAAATGCTTGCAGCAAGTCCAATCTCACATCTTTCCATGATCTAGAAGTCTAGATCTTATGACTTAGTTGCTTTGACCAACACACCGTCGAAATACGTCTCCAAGTCCTCCACATCTTCAAAATCGCCAATATATCCAACATACTGATCCGGCCGTAGTACAACCACACATCCCCTCTCCTTATCAACGCCGTAATTTTCATAAGCATGGTTATCACCCTCATGATAACTTTCGTCGTCAACGTAGATTTTATTATAGTCCCATCCAACTTGTTTATCGAATGGATGTAGTAGTTCCGGGAAGTCGCGGAGTATTTCGACATCGCAGCGCTTCGCAGAATGCAGCGTTAAGATCTCAATGACGGAGTCAATGGGACATGAAGCAGGTGTGAAGCGACGTAGGAACGAGCCTTGAGCGTCGAGCTTGACGCAAAAATTTTTAATGCGGGTTTTCTGAGTTGCAGAGGTCACGTTGCCTGCAAATAAGATAATTCGGAAGCGTGAGTCGCTCTTTAGGAGTTCTTGTAAATGCCAAGGTCGGGCGTCCGACTGGTTGAGAACCTTGAATGATGGCATACGCATACCAAGCTTGATATTCGTGGAGAGCTCTTGCTTACCAACCACTTGCTTACCCGTCAATGAATTGTGAGCTGTAGATACGTCCGTGCCATCGCCTTGTTCAGCAGAACTCCCCTGTTTTGCGACGAGCATACTTGCGCCATAGTCAACACTCAAGCCGCTGGCGAACATGTTGCCTTTCACAAAAGCTTCTTTAAACTCAGCCATCGAGACACCGGATTCATCCATAACGTCTTTCGCGGGTCTTCCTGAAAAGAGACGAGAGAACCGATGGTCAAATTCTATGAGATCCTGGGCAACTCGGCGCCGTTCCGATTGGTACGTTTTAAGAACCGACCGCTGAACGATGCCCTTGACGACAAGTCCAATTTTCCAGCCTAGGTTATAAGCATCTTGCATACTAACATTCATTCCTTGACCTGCTTTTGGAGAGTGTGTATGAACTGCATCGCCAGCGAGGAAAACACGAGTATGAGCGTCGAACTGAGTTCCAACCCTCTGACCGATCTAGCGGTGTAGTGTTAACGAGAATTATTTAAATACCCTTCTCAATGCTTACCTGGTAAGCTGTCCACCAATCGCAGTACTCATAACTAATCTTGTAGGGACTGATAATTTTTTGAGCGGCTTTTAAGATCGTTTCGGGGGTGATCTTAGATCTGTCTGCTCGACCGGTTGCGTCGGGAGTGATTTCGGTCAGTTGGATGTATAACCTAACCAATTTGTTTTCTCGCGGAATGACCATCATGCTGCCAGACTCGGCGCTGTGTATGGCACAGCGCATTCGGATATCAGCTTTGTGAGGTTAGATCAAGTTCTTTTGATTCTGATAAGGCAAGCTTACGAAAATCGGTAATAGGAATAATATCTGCACAAGTCAGTCATCGATTCAATTATGGAAAGATCATTTGAATAAACCTCATACCTAGTACACCCCATATGTAATCCGTGGCCTCTCCCTCCATCTCAAACCCTAATTGCCTCCTTGTCCAGCTATGTGCTCCATCGCAGCCGACCATATATTTTGCCCTAACAATTTCTGCAGTGCCCTCCTTCCCTCTGCTCTTTCTTATCAAGTCGTCTGTGTCATCCGCAGCGAGATTACTCCTAAACAGACCATCCTCAACCTTGCTTGCCTTAGATTGTTCCGGCGTGGCCTCTTCGTCCGTCAAATGCCGTAGCTTCACAGTTATAGGGTATGCAAAATTGTCTTCGACTTTGGAGGTATCGATTTCAAGGGATTCGGGGAGTACGCCTCGCTCGACTTCGATTTTAGAATATTTCTTAAGATGATCGAGAAAGAAGCGCTCGATGCGACCTTGGTGTAGAACGATCTGTGTAAATCGAGAGATCCCGGGAATCGTGTCCGGCAGACGATCAGAGCGGCGTATTACCCCATCTAGGCCTGGGTTCTGGTTAAACCATTATTGTAAGCCTCCTGTAGAGAAGCCACAATTCAGCCGGGGGATAGCCTTACCCACATGCACATCTATCGAGCGATTAGCACCTTCCTTATCCAATTAACGGTATACGAAAGTTGCTTACCTCTAACATGTGATTGCTCTCCTTCCATGCACGATCCGCAAACCCAAAGCTGTCAAAAATCTCCAGACTCCGGCATTGTAACCCATCTGCTTGGCCGTTAAAGATCTTGGTACCGCGCTTATCGATGATGCGGGCATTAATGCCACAGCGAGCCATCCATGCAGCCATCATCATCCTAAGTAGCTGTCAATTTCGATTTTTTGAAAGCCTGTTGGTCTAAGGGTTACCCTGCAGGGCCAGCACCCACGATGAGGCTACGAAGCAAACATTAGATGAATACACGATGTCTGACTTGGTTGAAACCTTACACATCGCAATTCGACTCTGGAACCACAACTCCGGGCATGTTAACAGATCTTCAATAGACTTCAAATCTCACGTTCAAGCGCTTTCTTAGGGAAGCTGGAGCACCAGACGTCAGCTTTGCTGACAACGGCCGTGCGGGCGCCTGGTAATATATATTCCAAGCTTCTGGGCAGCATATCGACAGCCTCAACCAACGCGGCTTCCATATTCGGTAGAATTTGCTAGGATATACCAGGGTACTCCGCAAACCAGAGGGCAAATAGAGGGGAAACGTGGGGCCCTTGGCTCACGTGGGGTTCGGCCGTTGAGGCTTTATCCGATGAAAAGTTGATGACATGAAGCTGGCCAAGATGATGTTCTGGTGTGCTGTAGGGCCGACGGCATTGGCCTTCAGTTCGGGTAACGGCAGTTCTCGGGGGTGTTTTACGGCGTTAGGAGCTGGAAGAGTACTAGTGTCTCCTTTCGGCCATTGAACTGCTCGGGATCGCCACCGATAAGTCGGTCCCAATACTTCATCGCTCAAGTTGCATTTTTCTACCCACCATGTTTTTCATTGCAGAAAATCACACATAGAGTATTCCCATAAATCAGGGTTTGGGGTGTGACCCGGCTTAGACATATTTCTAGAGTATGAAGGAGTTATCATTGTTTGGATGCTACATATCTGCGGCTGCTTGGCGTTTGGTCTAGGAAAATCCAATTTTAAACTTTCTCCGCCGCCAACTCCTCATGGCTCTTTTCGTTTTCCAAACGCACTACTCTTGACGCGTTCTTCATTCGAACGTCGGTGTCCTTAGTACAAAAAGCTGCAATGACCGCCAATCCACCGAAGCCAGTAGCAGAAAGATAAGTGCTATCAGGGGTTAGTCGAGATTTCCTAAGAAGACCTGCTCGCGGTTAATGCTTACGTAGAGAATGCTTTCACATATGCTTCCTTGACCGCTAGCTGAGCTGCAGCGGTGACTTTCGCATTGATTCCAGGAACAACTTTATATGCTGCTGCTGTATTCAAAGCGGCGGCTTTTACGAGAGCAGGCACGTTGGCGTTGGGAAAGTTCAAGCCCTGGGTATGAGACATGACTTCACTAGCGACTAGAGAGATCAGTAAAGATCCAAACTATTATAAAGGTGAACACTTGCTATGTTTCGAGAACCCGTTGTTTGTAATCGTAGTATAAATTGCAGTCGCGACGGCTCCTCTAGCAGGCGGAAAGTTCCTGCAAGGCCCACGGCAGTCCACTTTCAAGTAAGTTAGCAAGTTTATAGGGATTCGTGTCAATCTAGCATTCACATATCAACTTGGTCGTCGATACCCAAGCTCAGCATGGTAAAACTCAGCAGCTGCGGAGGAGTGACCATGCTAGAAAGAAAAATAACCGTACAAATGGCTTGGACTTTGTGGTTGAGCCCAACGGAGGCCAACGACCCAATGAGCGCCGTCTGTGCAGTCTCAAAGAAGACGAGCTGCCATCTTTCGTGCCCGATACGTGGACAAATAGTGATAACGATGATCCCAGCGATGGTAGTACCAAGAGGAATCTGCTCAGCATAAGCGCCTTTAGTTATAGGATTGGGACCAGTGAAAAGGAGTTGGGATTGTCGGGGCCAGAGCACATTCATCGAGTCTGTGAGGGTTCGCAAACATGCTTACAAGAAGGGCCGGGCTAACAAACTCACAATATAACATCCCCCCAGCAAAGCAAACTACAAGGACCATGGCGAATCTTCTCCATCTCCTAAAAAGGCGTGGTGGCATTAGGGGATACTTTAGATCAGCATACGCTGACCAAAACCCGAGCGCTACGAGGCAGAGAATACCAATAACCATAGGAGCAATGACATGAGCTGATTTCTAGGAGTACTGTTTACCCCCCTAGTTGATGCCTAGGAGAAAGAGAAGGCAACCGGCGCTAAACAGTGTCAAACCAATAAAATCAAGTTCATTTACCAACTGCCACTTTGTCTTTCCATCAGTTTTATGCTTCGTGTGGAAATTCCTAGACACAGTAAGCACCGCATATACCTTTATGGGGAACGAAACTTACGGGGGGAAGTAAACGCAGGCTGGGAAAATACCAAAGAAACTGTGAAAGCCGCATATGTACCAGTATGCGCCTCTCCATCCTAGTGAAGTATGTTCAATAAAGGCATATGCCACAATTGGGCCGAGGAAGCTGACGCATGCGGACGGCTCAAAGCATCCTGTGTCAAGTAAGAAGGCTACTTAGCTAATATCTAAGTAACTTGCGCCTACCAACTGCATAGATCCTCCATTTATTAGGTACAATCTCTTGGATGTATGGGTATGCCATCTCTTGAAAACCAGAGCCAATGCCAAAGATGATGCCACTTGCAATCATTTGATTGATGCTCTGGCCGGTGGCACCGACGATCGTTCCTATGAAGCTAATAGTAGCTCCAGCAAGCATAAAATAACGGCGGCTTCACAAACCCTCGTATCAGCCTGATTTCAAATGTGTTTGAGACGGACGGCGTACCCAAAAGATATCGGCCAGGCGCCCTCCTACAGAGACAATGATAGAGGCGCACAGTGTCCATGAGATAGTGATCCACGTATAATTTGGGTTAGGCCCCAGATCCGCATTGATGTAGGGCAAAATTGTGGAAGGCATCAGCAAAGTCAGAATGTAGGCGTTGAACTGTGACGCTAGAGCCTACTCATGTTAGCACCACTGAACTTAACGTCCCCCAAAGCTAAAAACGTACGAGGTAAGCCAGAACCGTTTGGAGATTTAACTTAGGCTCGAGCTCTGCTGTTTCATACTGTCTCTCACTATCGACATCTTCGACATAAACAGCGTCGCCCTTCTTCTGCTCTAGCTCCGTGTTGTTCGCTTTTTCTTCCTCTTGTGGCATGACTCTTATCCCGAAGTACCGGAGCTAAAAGAGGAGGGCCAAATAAAGGTTGGAATTTTGTACGGAGAAGGCTACACGCATGTTTGTTTTGAAGAGATCAACATAGGATTTTATTCCTAGGCGCTCGGGATAAGCGGAGCCAACATGTCCATGGTTCGAGATAAAGGACTACGCAGCCTAGTCCTATACAGGGTTGTGTGAGCAGTAAAAAGCAGTTTTGCGGAACCCATAGGAGAAGTTGACTCGCTTTTGGCACGCGGAGTGGGTGAATGATCGTCAATTCCATTGTTCTGGGTTGGATCTGGGGTTCACTAAGCGAGAATGTGGGGATTTCGCTGCAACTGGGCGGAAAACTTTATCCTGCGTTGAATCATTAGCGATCAACCCCCTTGCATCTCGCGTGGAAAGGCGGGGGTGGGCCGAAGCATTTCTAGAACTTTTGTTATATTAGATATCGATTTGCATTGCGAAATTCCGTGTATGTGTTTTGTTCACCGACCCTTAGTGTATTATAAACAATCAGGAAATAGAAATCCCCTTGGAAATAGAAATCCCCTTGAAAATAGAACCCTCTAAAGTAATCTGTTCAGGTTGGATATATGAATTACTAAGGCTAGGCACCCCTTTAGGAGCTTGAAAGAACAATACTTCTCAAATTAGGGGTTGAATGGAATCTTTGATAACACCAGAATAATCTACCCAACACCACGCCACCTACAGTGCTAACGTGCCTCGAGATAAGCTTTATGGTCAGCTACTTTGGAGCTCCACAGCCTTCGACTGAAGCACCAGTAACATCTTTTTGCCGCCTCATCTTGTTAATTGTTCGTATTGTGACCCGAATTCTTTGCCCCATTTTTCTAAAATCTTCTCACTCATCCCTGCTCCAATAGTTTCCGAGCCCCCTTTCCACTGCTTCACGACCCGTTCTATAAACTCATCAACCGTCAAGGCGTTTGAGTTTTTCTCCTTCTTGTTATCATCCGGATCACTTCTTTCCCGATGCAAATCCGTTGCGACTGTAGGAGGCGCAATTTCTAACACTCTAATATTTGTGTCCTTAAGTTGTGTGCGCAGATTTAGGCTCCAGAAGTGAACCCATGCTTTGGTCCCGTTATAAACCGGATTGACGACCGAGAATGGCACGTAGCCAAGCACTGAGCTGACGTTAACGATTAGCCCGCCGTTGGGTTTTGATTTGAAATGTTCTAGGAAGCCTAGGGTCAGATGCATCGGCCCTCGGATGTTGATATCTATTTCTTGGTCTGCCTTTTGGAGAAATTCTTGAGGTTTATCTTGCAGTACTTGCAGCGGCCGTTGAACTCCAGCATTATTAATCAAGCAATCTACCTCTGGATGTTCGGAGATAAGTTGTTTGATGAACGGCGTGACGGATGGGATGTCTCCTGTGTCGAGAGTATAATATGTTGCTGCGCCGATCTCTTCCGCTGTGCTTTTCAATTTAGACTCAGTCCTACCAACAATTATGACCTCCTTTCTCTCAGAGATGAGCCATTCAGAGATGGCTCGGCCAATTCCTCCACCGCCGCCCGTCACAAGTGCGCATTTAAATTCGAGATTTCTTGCCGGCATTTTTCGGAGGAACAAAAAGACAAAAAAGTGTAATTGTTTTCGTCAGGAAGTATTTTGAGAATTCTACACTTTTTGTAGTGTATATAATCGATCGTGATCTAAGTAGTCATGACGTGAGCGTGCGTGGCTGATTTAATCTTGTGGGCTTTGACAACGTCACCGAAAGCGATCGCCGAGGAGAACTTTGTCATGGCCTTTAAACCTCACAATTGTCAGCTTTGTTACCTATATTAATTTATCTTCCCCTTAGTATCAAATCAAAGTAGCAGTTTCAGTAAATACTTGTTTGGCTTCATATCCAGAAGGGCCACGCATGTGCAAAACGTGTCACGTGTGTTCTTACCAGGCGCCTACCACTAGAGCAGGGGCCCTTCTCAATATCTATTTCTATTGGATTATATCAGCCAATACTAGCAATAGGCACTAACATTCCTTTGAAACTGTCAGAACCAAGATCCATGGTCCCGTTTACTCTTGTGGAGTTTTGATAGCCTCCCGAGACCAGTTTCCGACGGCTCAACTGGAGTGGCATTATTCAGTTAATCATATTTTATTTGAATTATGTTCTGGAAAATGTAATTTAAAGCCCCATTCGAATCTCACAAACTAGAGCACGTTTCTCGGCTTCTCCGGTTAGCTTTAGTCTAATCAAGCCGTGACACTAGCTTCTTTAGGCCTAGGAATAACAAAGGCATATCCTTTATTTTAGACCTTGTAATCATTGGTCTAGTCACACGAACTGGACTAACTCGCTGGATAAAACAAAAGAACGAAGCCTAACCCTTCAAGAGAGTGTCTTGTTAACTGCGAAGAACGTGAAACACGTTCATTGGCGCATCTAACGTCCCAAGCGGCGCGTATGTTCATTTCCC
The DNA here is from genome assembly GCA_001692915.1 of Glonium stellatum. Classification (NCBI taxonomy): domain Eukaryota; kingdom Fungi; phylum Ascomycota; class Dothideomycetes; order Gloniales; family Gloniaceae; genus Glonium; species Glonium stellatum. The sequence goes on from KV749108.1 coordinate 28,579, forward strand.
ACAGTTTGTACACATTATCGACCCTTGATTTTGTTCACGGAGGTTTAACCGACTGAACGAAAATTTGCGTGCCATGTTAATCGACTTTAGACTTAGTATGAACGTAACATCAAGCAAACTGAATACCTCGTCGTCAGCTATTTTCCTATTGTAAGCCATAAATTCGTTAGACATTTTGTTCTAGTACGGGAAATTATTTTGGTAGCAGGGGGCCGTAGCATACACTCGTGGGCATCTCGTGGCATAGGGCCTGGGTGTGCACCTACTGTTTCGTCTATCCAGCCCTCCAGGCCAGAACCTTCAATCATGTTGCTTTCACGCTTCTACTTACTTATTTCATTTCTCTGTCATCTTTGACCTTAAAAGATTCTGGCGCCTTAATGATGTGTGTGAGTGTGAATCATACTCCATTTTAAAAAGAAAGATAAAAGAAAGTATTGTTATATCCGCCTTATCAACTTTCTACATTTGGACCATCCACAACTATGTATCCTGAGAGCCCTGTAGGCCGTCTGCCAGCGAAACATCGAGGTTCCTATAGGTAGTAATATCGGGGCTTCCACCTCTTTATAGTCGTTGTAGTGTTAAAGCCGTAAGGGTGGCGAATCTGCGTGTAATCGAGGCTAAGGGTAAGCAGCTCGGCGCCGCTAAATCCACGGTGTTTAACGCCAGAGCGTGGGTTCTCTTTATCGCAGGTTGTAGACGTAGTGAGTGCAACGGCCTAGGCCTGTTAACAACTATTATCTTGAGCGCTGAGGTTCGGGGCATTCGGACCGAGATTGGTCGTCTTCGTATAGGTCTGCGTACGTGTCAGATTCGATTCGATCAGCGGGTGAAAGACTGCCTGCCTTTCTCTCCCCCTATTTGGGCGGTCGCTCTATTGTCGTCTACTCCGTTGGGCTCGTTTTAGCTTCTCAACCTTCAAGTCAGGACGCTAAACTGACAAGGAAGGATACTGGATACTGGAAACCACGTGAAGGTGCGGTCCTACCGTCCGGCGCCTTAATGAAATTCGGCTAACTTCACTAGGTGACGGTTGAGCGCAGTGATCTATTTGGATTGGAGCGGCGTGGAT
>KV749109.1:0-15291 GCA_001692915.1 Glonium stellatum
ATTACTAAATTATTAAATTAGAAGTAAATAATAAGTAAATAATAAGTAAATAATAAATATTTATAACTTTATATAATTATATAATTATTAATTTGAATTTTTTATTAAATTATAAGCCTACAAATTGGGCTATAAGATGGCTCGTTTTAGAATAGTACCTATTAGATATTAGATGAGAATAACATGGGGATCAGAAGAGAAAGTCCGTATATAGCTCGGCTGCAAGGTAATCGCATAGTGGGGGTTTGGAACCCTTATCGCAATTATCCACGTCTAAACTATCCATGCAGCTCAACTATTCCAATTTCAGCCATATTCCATAGTGCTACATCATAGTAACGGCCAGGCGGGTCTTTCTCGTATCACCAGCAGCGTGGATTGATTTAGCCGTGCATGGTGTGGAAAACTTCCAGCTTGGCGCTTGTAGAGACAGGTTTTGTAGAACGAGTCACCTGAAAATTAATAAGCACAACTCGTAGTTGTCTTAACCCTCCTTAGCTCAGCCCGGCTTTCCTTTCTTTGACGCTTTTCCACTCCACAAAAAAGCTACAAAACAGCGCGACGCCTCCAGCAGCGATAGGGTAGGCAAACGAACTTGTGACAGCAGTATTGTACGCCTGAAGAACCGCCGGTATCAAGGCTGTCGGCGTTACTTCTCTGACATGAGTAGCGCCCGCATTGATAATAGTAGCCGGGTTGATCTCCGGGGCTTTCTTAACTAGCTGCCGAACGAGCGTGTTGGAAAAAATATTCTGAGCGACAGAGATACTAATAGCGGCCCCCAGGGAGTTGAAAAACCCAACGAGGGCGTTGCCTGTTGGCATGTCTTTTGCTTTCAGAGCACACTGCACCGATACGAAAGGTATTTGAAGGGCTGCGCCGGCGCCGACACCAGCCAGAACTTGGTAACCGATCCATTTCCCAGATAACGTGTCAACCTGGAGCGTGCGCATCATGCCAGCTCCGACAGTAAACACCGATGCACCAAACCACATGAACGGTACGTACCATCCTACAGCTGTAATAGACGTGCCCGAGGCAACAGCGGCTAGGGTGATGCTGACAATGTAAGGGATAGTCCGTATGCCGGATCCTACCGCATTTGTTCCTTTGACCGCTTGGAAATAAAAGGGTAGGTAATAGAAGTGCGTGTATATTCCCATGGAGAGAAAGGCGATAAAGGTGGTGCTTGCGAGAACTGTGCGCTGTTTCATAACTCGAGGCGGAATTGTTGCTCTATGCCTATCAGTATCCTGTAAAACATGTGGAGGCTTCCGAGATATACTCTTCACCACGACGAATTTGCACCACAATGAAGGCTGTGATCATCAGCCCAAATCCAAGCAGGCACCCCCAGACTCTAGAGTTTTTCCACGGATAGGTTTGCCCTCCCCACTGCAAGGCAAGAAGCAGGCATATAATGGCAGAGATAAACAAGAAGGCCCCGAACAAATCTAAATGCATAATTTTTTCCTTCAATCCGGATTGGATGTATCTCCGCTTTGGCATCCTGAAGATTATTACAACTGCGGCTATTGCAACCCCTCCGAACGGAAGATTAACCCAAAAGCACCTAGCAGGAATGTCAGAGTGGAAGACGTGCTGCGAGAGGCTGGGGCATACCATCTCCAAGACAATCTATCAGTGAATGCGCCTCCTAACAGTGGCCCCACCACCGAAGCGATCCCAAACATGCTAGTGAGGATACTGTTGTACATAGGCCTCGTTTTCATCGGTGCGATAAGCGCCAATATGGTCAGCCCTCCAGAAAACAGGGCCGCTCCTCCCACGCCTGCAATTGCGCGGCCGACGATGAACGTAACAGAACTCTGTGCGGTAGCGCAGATGATCGACCCGACTTCGAATATAACCAGGGCAATAATGTAGGTCCATTTCACATCAAAAAAGGTATAGATTTTGCCAAATGTGGGCTGCAAAGCAGTAGTTGTGAGAAGGTATGCGGACCCATACCATCCCACGTCATCAAGAGACTCAAAGGTAGTAGTAATCTTTGGGATGGCGGTTGCTAAGGCGACAATTTAGTTAGTGGTTGAGACAAGGGAATATAGAGAACTTGCCAATGATGGTATTATCAAGGGCAACTGTAAACGTGGCAAGGCAGAGGCCGAATGTCAGGAATGCAACGGAAAGGCCGCTGGGATATTTGCTTTCATCTTCTATTTCTTCCTCTTTTGCCTCTGTATTGATATGAGCATCGTTAGACGGACGACTGTTTAGTTGGATAGCGTTCGACGCAGTCGGACAATCTTGATCAAATGACATAGTCGATAGGTCTCAGAAAGACCTGAAATTTCTTCAAGCCCAAAGACAAACGGTGAATTAGAGAACGCAGTGGCGCCATAATAACATGGGCTATATGTTCTTTTGATGAGAGAAGGGCCCAAAATCTGATAAAAATTCGAAACGTGACGGACAAAGGCGCGCGGAGGAGAGATTGTGCGAGAGACGGTCAGGCCTAAAATTTCGCCTCAGGTATCCCTTCATTATGGAAGCAGGGTAGTATGTTTCACCGGGCACAGCAGAGTACCAAGGGCATGGATGTCCATAATTTCTGAAATTTACATCTAATTAACCTTAAGCGCCGGTTATCCTTAAAGTCGCTGTATGATCCAATTTCCTGCTGTATCATACTTCTAGCGGGCCTGCATGGAGCTTTAATTTTTTTACTAGTACTAAAATATTGCAAATAGTACAGTTAGAGCTTAGAAGCAATTTCTCTAATAATCAGCTCACCCGGGGCTTAAGGGGAGGGACTTCTTTTTGGTACCACGAGTTGGTGGGCGAGGCTTGATTGAGAAGCTGCAGCAAGATATGCAGCTGATGCCTCGGGGCCTCCCTGAATGGGGTCGCATGCGGGCAGTCGTTACTAGGGATTACATCTTACCGATTGAGGTAACGCGGATATTTGCGATAAGTCACGTCTAGACCAAACCCCGATTTCGGTAAAGAAACTTGCGCGTCCAGGAGAAATAACTAGGAAACCCACTGATGAACAGTATCTTCTATCTTTATTGTCGTGGTGATATCAGTTGAGCTTCTGAGTAACAATTTAGGCTTCAGTCAAAAATGTCCGCCCTCGGTATTTACAAGTTTTCTTTGGGAAGTGGAGGGAGCAGCCTGAAAGAAGTTACGACACATAACTCTACGGCAAAAGTGATGCTAGTTCTCTTGTATATCATTACTATACTGGTATGGTGAATTCTCTTACCAAATGGACGACAAGAATAATTTTTGAGAAGCTCTTGATGCTAAAATTACCACATGAAATAGGTCCTGGCATATACATTCGTAATAACTGTGTACAATCTTTATTTCCATCCACTTGCTGCCTATCCTGGTCCTTTTCTTGCGAGATCTACATTGGTATATCTCTTTTGGTCTCTCAACCGGACTAGAAAGGTGGGACTAACCTATTGCGAGTAGCTTTGGAGAATTTACCACTCCATGGGAGGCCGCTTTCATATAGCTATCGACCGACAGCACCGAAAATATGGTAATATCCCCTTCCGTGATTTATAATAGCTATAGGCAATAGGTACTAAAGTCTCGCCGCGAAGGATCCGTCTTCCGCGTGTCGCCAAACGAACTATCCTTTGCATCCGTTGAATCGTGGAAATCCATTTACGGGCACCCACCTGCGGGAAAGCCATCGTTAATCAAAAGTGAATTTTACGAAATGTATGGGGCAGGCTTTAGTTCGTTATGTATCGGAAGTGAACGAGATCCTCAGAAGCACAATAAAATGAGGAAGTCGCTATCAGCTGCTTTCTCTACTAAGGCACTGTCGGAGCAAGAAGACATAGTGACCAAGACTATAGACAAATTCGTCATCAGGATCGGGAAGGATGGTGGGTTAGAGACTGGGGGATTAAATATGACGAAGTGGTATGAGATGATTGCCTTCGATATCCTTGGAGAGATGGCGTTCGGCGAGTCCTTCCATTGCATGGAAACTGGTTAGTCCGGCCACTCGCCTCCCATCTCCTCTTTTTATACGTTGGAGAATACTCCTAGCGTAAGATTAATTCGTTTAGTATAGGTAAGCCGCATTTCTGGTCAGAGTTGATCCTCGACCATCTTTACTTCATAACCCTTGCCGACAACCTCCGTCGCTTTCCGCTGGTCAGAACTTTCGCAAAGTTGCTTTTCCCATCCACAGTTGCCGTACGCAACCAGAACTCGGTATATAGTAGAGATCAGGTTTCAAAGTATGTAGGAGGTCCTTTTTAATTTATTTTAGGCACATGCAATGGTAAAGTGTTAATTTTTACTTCAGACGACTCGGGAAAAAAACGTCTCGGAAAGACTTCTTGACAAATCTTGTTGGGAAGCTGGAAAATGGGGAGATAGAAAGGGAAGAGATGAACGCACACGTCTCAACGTTGGTGTAAGTTCTTATGCGGACAGCAGCGAAATTCTTCTTAGTACAGTAAGGTTGATCTGTCCCATAGAATTGCGGGTGGTGAGACGGTAGCAACTTTCCTCGCAGCTACCACATTTTATTTGTTAAAAAGCATCGCCTGCTATGGCAGGCTCCGAGAAGAGATTCGCAACCGGTTCGCGTCGTACGGGGAGATCAACGCGGCTTCTGCACAGCAGTTGCCATATTTGCAAGCGGTTATTAGCGAAGGTTTGCGGATCTACCCTCCCGGCTCTCAAGGGTTCCCGAGAGTATCCCCAGGCGTATTTGTGGATGGTCGTTGGGTTCCGAAAGGAGTAAGCTTACCAACCATTTGCAGGCGGTCTGAATAACCATAGCGGAGTTGGACTTGGTGGCTGACTTAGCTTTGCTCAATAGGCTGAGATATACACGAGCGCATGGACGGTAACACACGATGAGAGGAATTTCCAAAGTCCAATGACATTTAAGCCAGAGCGCTGGCTAGACCCTAATAGCAAGGACATCAAGGAAGCAAGCCAACCTTTCTCGCTAGGGACAAGAGGATGCTTAGGCCGGAAGTAAGAAAAATTCTCTTCAACCCTATTCCCATAATAACTCAAATTATATATGTACCAAGGACTAAGCCGTCACCCTGCGCGCATTTAGCTTTGCATACATGGAAATAAACTTAATCCTCGCCAAGATGCTCTGGAAGTATAACCTAGAGCTTTTGAATCCAGATATGGATTGGGAGGGCAAGAGCTATGTGCATGTTATGTGGTGGAAGCCGGAAGTGAAAGTTCGATTCCTTGAGCGGAAAATAGATGGCTGAACAATGCTCAGACAGTGGGAGAGTCGCCTTCTATCGTTTGGGGGGCTCGCCACGTAAGGGGGTCAATATTTGATGGAATTTACAGTATGTAGAAGCCCATATATAATCGTTCTAGTGGCACTCTAAGATTACACGGCTTAACCATGCTCTAAGACCACTTTCAGCGACGTGAACGTAGTAGGAGAGAATAAAGATTCACCCCATAAAGAGAAGCAGGGATTGCAAACCATAAAGCGTTTAAAGGTCACCTATCCCAGCCTCTTAGAGAAATAAATTATCGTTTGAACACAATGCATCCTAGCTGACACGATAGGACTACACCCCGGAGCAAGATTTCCCTTGGGTACTGGCTCATTCACGCCCTCATAAGCCAGGCTCCAGACTCTCATTAATTGCAACTAACCTATCCGAAAAGCTTGAAACCGCCAGGCTCAAGTTTCTGGAAGACACCAGATGGATCTGCAAGACAAATAAACTTTGGTCCAAGGAAGAGGCGCGGATGACGCTTACCATACTTCTTAGCAATTGCTTCCATCTTCGGCAGTGATTTGCCTCCTCCATAGAGTCCATATATCAACTGGGTAGACCCGGCATCATTAATATAGTTGAATGGGTAATAAAGACCTGCGGCCTTTGCCTTTCGATCAATATCGGCAACAAGGTTCGTAGCGAAGTCAATGAACCGCTGGTCGTACACTGCATCGGACCATCCAGATTCTATCTGCAGAGCTAAAATACGCAGTTAATAGCCGCAGGATGAGAGGAATTTGAAAGCTTGACTCACCTATAAAGCCCCCATTGGCCGGGTCCAAGTCAATTGCGTCACCACCGGAGGCGCGTGCAGCAACAAGCCAAGAATGACTGATCAGTTGGTAGGTTATGCTCGTTGTTGCGTTCGGGATGTCTGTTAACTGGGACAGGGCTGCTGTAACGAAGGTTTGGTTGGCTAGGTAGACAGACTCTGGTTTCGCTTTCATGCCAGTGATCCAGGGAAGTTGCCTAAATAGGAAATTAGGTGTTAGCTTGGATTTGGGGATACGGATTAAGCTTGGGCTCGGCTTACCTCCTAGACCTATCGGCGAAACTAGCATCATCTGCGTCGGCTTGGAAGGCGATCAAGCTAGGACGGACGTCGACATCACTGAATGAGGTCGTGACATTTGTGAAGTTGCTGAAGCAGGCTGGCGCAACATCGGAACCTCTATGCGAGAAGAAACTGGCAACAAGGAATTCACCTGTGCTCGGGGTAATGATAGTTATGGGATCGAGGGAAGAGAGCACATCGGCAGAACCGCCCTGAGGATCCACGTAGTTGGCTACCGCATGAACCCAATTATCATAGTTTTCTGGAGTATAAACGTACTCCGCTAAACCACCATACATGTCTGTGACCGGGAATGTAGCGAGATCGAAGCGAGTAACAATGCCGAAATTACTCGAACCACCCTTGAGCGCCCAGAAAAGATCGGAATTAGTTTGGGCATTGGCATTGACTATTGAGCCAGTGGCCAGAACAACTTCATAGTTAAGGACACTGTTCATCGACCAGCCGTATTGCGAGCCAAACCAGGTGATGCCGCCCCCGAGCAAAAGCCCAGGGACACCGACATCACCGAATCTACCGCCGGCGATACCCAAACCATACGAGGATGTCCAGTTGTAAACTGTCCCCCATCTTAGGCCCGGCCCCAGTTGAGCTACTGTATTGTTGTTAACTAACTTCATCGTTGTAATTCTAGCTAGGGCAATAATGACACCGTCAGCAATTCCATTGGCTCCTGGCTTGGCCAAATGACCACCGCTGCGGACGGCAAATTTAGTCTGCGAGGCTTCGAGGATGACTAGAGCGCCGGCGAGATCTTTAGCCGATTCTGGTTCAAACACACAGTATGGTCGGAAAACGCATGTCTGAGACCATGCATCTAAGATGTGTGGTCAGTGTTTAGAAATCATTGTATGAATACAGAAGAGCTTACTAGCAACTTGGTTCTCGTACTCGGACGAGTTCGGAAAGAAAGTCAAGGTTGAATACTTTGCGGCTAGACGATCACAGCCTGAAGAGTTCGAGGCATTTCCGGTAGCCTGAGATATACAGAAAGCTATGGCAATAGATAAGAATAGAAAGAAGGTTTGAGCTGCCATTCTTCAGGTTATCGAAAAGTTCTTTAGACCGCAAAACCGCACAAGGAAATAGTGTACAAAAGCGAAGTGATAGCATACCAGGAGCTCGCAATTCGCAGACCTTTATAAATATTCAAAAAGGAGAACATGGCTAATTGAGGCGCAAGAAAGACTTCTGAAATAGCAACTAATGACGTGGTAGCTCTATTGGCTCAGGGGTAGGCTTACAGAGGAGTAGAGAAAAAGTGTAATCCGTCGCGAGTTTCAAGCCACAATCCTTCAGAATGAGGATGGTCGCTGAGGATATGTCAATATCATCAACAAGGCGTTTCCCTTTCAGCTTAGTGAGCAGTCACCTGACCGCATCTGAACCTGGTTCGCTGAAGCCATACGAACTGCAGCTGAGCCTCACGCTTCTAGCCTAAAAGTTTTCATCCAAAAAGCCTTCTGCACCCCTCAAGCCGTTAGTCCCTTGATCGTTTTCTTATCCTTCGAGCGGCGTCGCTGGTGACAGCGTAATCTTACGCGCATGTCCGAAGGGCTAGGTTCCGACTCGTATCCGGCCACAATCGTCCGAAAAGGGAACAGCCGAAGCTAACCCATGTTATGATATGTATGAGGAAAGGCTGACTAGCATCTTAAACCGGCCGGCGTAGGAAGGACCTAAAGGCTTGAAACCCCCAGAAGATACCTGGTACTGCTGGCTGAGCTAAGAGAAAGCCGGGCAACTTGTTACTTTCGGAGCGAGTAGAATTGGGATGTTTAGGCAATGCCTAACCCTTAGTCAGATAAAATAGCACTAACTTCCAAAGAGGAAATTTTCGGTGGATCTGGACCCCAGCATTCCACAAGCCTATCCCAACGCATAAGCGACCACTGGTGAGCACCTTCTCAACGCCTCAAGGAGGGTGCTGCTTGTACAAAGGCTTTTGATTTGATGTTCTAGCCGCAAGGTATCTGAGCGCTGCATCTAGCGCAAGCTTATCCTTACTACCATTTTGTGTCTCAAATTCTGCTGTTATATCTTCCTTTCCTCCTAATATCCGGATACGGTCCCACCTCAATATATCATTGTACTATCCGTCTTCAAGTAACCAAGTCATCCTGAGTCAAGTAAATTTTCTGTTGTGTTCCCCATTATGTCTGTCCAAGTTCAGTCTATCGTACCTGTTGAGGTCCATGAACCGCTCAACCACACTGAGTCAGACTTTGCAAGTCAACTTGCTGTCACTGTTAGAAATTCATCTTTTGGAAGAGTCCACCAGGAAGCCAAACCGAAGTGGGAACCGCCAGTGTCTTTCTGGAAACCTCTTTGTCATCCGCGAGCAGAAGAGGTTGCTCGTGAAGTTGACGGATACTTCCTTGACCATTGGAAATTCCCTAACGCTAAGGCAGAGAAAACCTTCGTGAAAGCGGGCTTTTCTCGAGTCACATGTCTATACTTTCCACTGGCAAAGGATGACAGAATACATTTTGCATGCCGGTTACTTACAGTGCTATTTCTCATAGATGGTAATATGGCCTTCTATCTCTATATCCTTTCACGTCCAAGGCCCCAACGCTTTCCTGTTTACGTTTTACTAGAGAATCATGCAGTGGCTAACATAGCATCCCAGACGTTCTAGAAGACATGTCGTTTGCCGAGGGTGAGGCGTACAATGAGAAATTAATCCCAATCTCGCGCGGGGATGTACTTCCAGACCGTGAGTATAAGATACCACCGAACTGTTTACATAACGCTGTGCTTAACTACCAACTATATAGGGTCAATCCCTGCAGAATACATCCTCTACGATCTGTGGGAAAGCATGCGTGCTCACGACAAAGAGCTCGCCGACGAAATTTTGGAACCAACCTTCACGTTCATGAGGGCCCAAACAGACAGAGCACGATTGAAGATCAATGAGCTGGGAGAATATCTCAAATACCGTGAGAAGGACGTCGGGAAAGCGTTAGTCTGCACTTCAGAAGACGATAATGCACAATGTTGATTCACTACAGTTTACTTTCCGCCTTGATGCGATTCTCCATGGATATTCATCTCTCTGCGGGGGAGCTCGAGTCTATGGCGCCTTTAGAACGGAATTGCGCCAAGCAGATCTCGGTGGTTAACGATATCTATAGTTGGGAGAAGGAACTTCACGCTTCCGAGAATGGTCATCGAGAGGGGTCCGCTCTCTGCTCTGCCGTTAAAGTTTTGGCCGATGAGACCATGCTTGACATCCCTGCTACTAAACGCGTGCTATGGTCAATGGCCAGGGAGTGGGAATTCGTCCACGATAAGATGTGTGCCGAGAAACTTGCATCTCCGGAAGGGTGTAGCAGGGCAGTCCAGGATTATATGAAGGGGCTCGAGTATCAGATGAGTGGTAATGAATTATGGAGTAAGACAACGCCAAGGTACATCGATCACATTGCATACTAGATAGACAAGGCCAATCTTATCTCACCATTGATATAATGCAATCTAGCTTTTTATTTACCAAGCCTGACCTGGAGACCTGAAGAAAACCATATATCTTTGCTATATGCTCCGCCCTTGGGCGGGGTGGCGCCACTGTAGCTTGGGTGGTGGGGTTTTTTTTACTCAGTGCGACTAAAATACTAATATTTGTTTGACTTGCTGCGATAGCGCCTTTGAGTATAGCTAGCCACGTAATCAGTCAATAAGGCTGCATTGAAGGCCTGACGGCCTAGAAAAATCATCAGCTTGTAGGGATACCACTCAGCATGTGATAGGAAGAGACCAAATTAGGTATGATTGCGAGCCCGAATGGGGGCAACCGAATATAGCAAGACCACACATTAATCAGCTAGCCTTTTATGTCATCACACTAACTTGGCTCGAAAGGTTCGGAACCTGGCACCATTTCACGCCGTCTACCAAGCTTACTCGTGCATCTCGGACGGAGAATTTGTTCCGCCTAGCACGATCTTGCTAGCCTATATACTAGCCGGCCAACACCGAGAATGAAATTGTTAAGCTGATCCCTGCAGCCTATCAACTAGCTCTCTGGACTCGTCCTTGTTCATATTCTCAAGCTCTCGCAGAACTGGTTGTGGTCCGCCATCGCTGCACATCTTCTAGCACTATTAAAATAATTTCGCTGATCCGCTGCTCAACAATTCTAAAGGAAAAGGTATGGAGGAAGTCCAACAAGATGGTAGATTGGAGTCGAAAACCTTGTCATTGCTGGTAGTGGCGGTTCTGGCCTGTGGTGTCTTTCTGATCGAATACTTTTTTGGGCACAAACATCATGCACAGGAACCTCCAAGAGTTCCGTCTGCAGTCCCAATTCCTTATCTGGGCCATATGATAGGTCTAATGCGGTATAAGATGGGTTATTACGTTAAGTTAAGGTGAGTTTTGTTCTTTTCCCTTCTCGCCCGCTTCTTGATACCCATCAAGTTCTCTCTGGAAGTGATATCTAACTGGGAGGCGGAACTGCATAGTGCAAAGTATCCACTCCCTGCTTATACAGTGACAACATTTGGAGGGAAGGTATATGTTGTCAACTCGCCGGAACTCGCAGTGGCCGTTTTCCGCAGCGTGAAGGCGCTGTCATTCGCGAATATTGCTGCCACCGTTGTATCACGTATATCTCTTTCCAGCAAGGAAGGCACTGAAATAATGCTGAAAAATGCAACCGGTGAAGAGGGGGATAAGGGATATACAGTGGAAGGGTTCAAAAGAATTCACGCGGCATTGGGACCTGGGCCAGGTCTTGAACAGATGACAACGTTGGCAGCTCAGCATGTCGCTGTCAACATGGGAAAGCTTAAGCCAGAGAAAGAGAGTACTATTACGAGGATAATGCTCTATGAATGGATCCAACATTTGATAGCCGTGGCTACCTCCGACGCTGTCTATGGTCCAATGAACCCTTTTCAAAACCCCGAAGTGGAAAGTGCATTCTGGTGAGCATTCTAATGCAGGCCCATGTTTATTCTAACTTAGGTAATTAGGGATTTTGAAAGAAATTTTACTACACTTCTAGTCAACATTATGCCAGCACTGACGGCTCGTCGTGGCCACATAGGACGCGAACGTGTGAATCAAGCCTTCGAGAAGTACTTCCGTCAAGAAGGCCATAAAAGTGGCTCAGCCCTCGTTAAAGCTCGGTATGAGGTGGCTGACGAGTATGATGTCTCCCTTCCAGACATGGCCCGCTTTGAGACTACCATGGCAATTGGTATCTTGGGAACTACATCGCCCGCAGCATTTTGGATGGTATTGTTGAGCTTAGAGGGTTGTAGCTCTGACTGACTGGAAGCTAACATCTGAAACAGGTATTCCACATTTTTTCAAACCCTGCTGTGCTGGAAGATCTGAGGACGGAGCTAGGAACAGCTCTTACGACGACATTTGACAAGGATGGCGCCCCTGTACGGCAGCTGGACATAACTCGTATAAAGGGTTCTCCGTTACTTACTTCAACATGGCATGAGGTTCTCCGACACTCAGCCTGCGGAACCTCTGCACGACTGGTCCAGCAAGATTGTCTTATAGACAACCGCTTTCTCCTTAAAAAGGGCAATGTTGTTCAAATGCCAAGCCGTGTCTCTCATATCAACCCCTCACTGTGGGGGACAACTGTTGATGCATTCGACTCCAGGAGATTCCTGAAGCAGGAAAGTAGGAAGCCTGGAGAGCAAAAACTACAATCAGGTGCCTTCAGGCCGTTTGGAGGAGGGAATACGCTCTGTCCCGGGAGGCATCTGGCAGCTACCGAGATCCTAGCTATGGTGGCAATGTTGGCTCTGAGGTTCGATCTTACCCCAGCGTCTGGATATTGGGTGAAGCCAACGCCATATGCAAGCAGCGTTGCTGCTGCAATTTACAGTCCAAATCCAGATATCGCTGTTAATGTAAAGCCGAGGAAAGGTTATGAAGGGGGTTTATGGACTTTTAACTCTTAGTCTCTATAGCTTTTTAAACAAACTCTAATAAAATCTTAAAAACAAATTGATCATTTATTAACACTAGTGGTATATTGCTTGTCCCCCTACTAAAGCCCCCCTTCGATATTTACACACGAGACATAGGCCCCCTACATGTGATTCAAAAGAAAGTGAGGGCGATCTACGCTTCCACATTACCTCCCCCACCTAGAATATTATCTTCGGTCGGACGTGTGCCAAGAATTGATCTTCCTTCTCTTACCGAATTAATCGTAGATCAGGGGCGCTCCGTTACCCAGCCACCTCGTGCATATATAAGAGCTCTAGAGCCTCAATTCAATCCGACAGAGTTCTAATTTGAGGCTTGACATCCTTTAGCGTTCCCATACCCGCCACTCAGCAGGCGCAGGACGCTCGAGCAAAGAAAAGGCAAGAGAACACCAACGCTTCCACGAAGGACTCACCTTTCCGATCGCGCTGTTCACTGGCTTATCAATAGCAGTACTCCCTTCAGTCTGTTCGGCCTGCTTCCTCTTCCATCAACTCTGCGCTCACATCTCCAAGATGACCCCTTTCCGGAACCTTGTCGCGGGTAGCATCCAGCTCAGCTTATAGGTGCTGCCACTCCGACCGGGCGACTCTGGAATCAATTTCCATATATGTATAGGAGGAGCAACTTGCCGATTCGCATCCATCCAATCTTCATCTACCAGGGCCTCAGAACGCTTCCTAGAAGGCTCATCCACTCGATCAGGGAAACATCTTCGATTTATTGAGAAAGACGAGCCCGCTCTTTCTTCCTAGCCTCCTCAATCCTTTCTTGCTTTGCACGGATCTCGCACGGATCTCGCACGGAAGTCTTCAGGAATTTGGGGGACTCTATTGGTTGCAAAGAAACCGCTGGTCATCTAGGCGGTACGAGGTTCCGCGGCGACACCATTCTCCAGCGCATCTCGAGGGATGCGAGGGCACTATTGGTTTTTTTAGCTTGGTTTTTTCTATTAGCCCAAGATAACCGCCCTATCACCTAACTCTTGGAAACGGCGAATCGTAAGTAACAATGAGCGCTTTATCCCACCCGGCCCTCCCTAAACACACCGAAACTTGCCCAGGACATCAAGTACGAACTAGAACTCGCCCAGTTCAAGCCGCATCCCCCAATCCGGCCTCGTCGCGCTGCCCCCAAGTATGGCGCCCGGCAGATCCGCTGCGTACTGCGTTAGGCCCGCCAGCTGAGCATCGGCCATGAACGCACGCGCGGCAAATCGTTCGACAGCTTTGCGGAAGGGCATGCGCCAACCCGACGTGCCGGAGAGCAGGTGGTCGATTTGCTCGGCGGACATGCCGATGTCGACCGGGGCCTGCCGATCGCCGGTGGCCAGGGTGCCGCCGACTAGGTCGCACTAGCCGCACACAATCTGTATAATTCTTCGATGTAGACGCACGCGGCCGATGGCGGCTTCCAGGGCTGATGGCGAGGGGTTAGGGTTGGGGATAAGTGGGAGGTGGCGGAGGTGGAGGGGTCTCCGCCTCTCGAGTCTGAAGATTTTTCTTTCCTGGGCGGCAGAGACATTCTCCCGCCTGAAGCAACTGCGCTGTTGATGTTGCTCGTAGGGGGTGGTGCTGGTGGTGCTGGTACTGGAGGGGCTCGGGTATTTGGAGTAGGCGTGGCACTCCGGGCCTCAGCTCTTTGGCTTCACTGTGATGGTATAGCAGAGATGGTTTTCATTGCGCTTCGACCATCCATTGTATCACCAGTTGCTGCAAACAAGCTTCAGAATGGTTGTCCAGCTTCCGTGGCCATTGGATGAAAGTTGGGGCCGCTGCTGATTATTATAGCAACGGAGCCAGGAAACGCACTCAGCAGGTCCGACTCCATGACTCCAAGAGTATGTAAACCCTGTTCTAACCGGCGGGCATGCCAATGCTCCTCCGTCCCATGAAAATATTCTCCGCCAATCGTTCCCACGTATTCTAGGGGCCGTATTCCTCCAGGGGCAACAGGTACGGTCGGGATAGGGAAGCAAATGGGAGGAAGTTACTCTTGAATGCCTATCACGTCAATCATCACGCTGGGTCGGTCTTTGATGTAGGAACAAAGATTAGATCCATCCGTGAGACCTGCAGGATCGGTATTGATCCAGTGCCCCAGCCAGGGAGCGCAGTAACGCGCCCCCATATATTAGAATCCGCTCTCCTTATCCCGCTCTTTATCATCATAACGATACCCTTCCCGGACCTCCAAATTGCCGTCTACCGTTTAGTAGGAAGTGCTCCCGAACGGCAGGTATTCCTCGTACGAGATGACTTTGGTGTGCTCGTCCAGCTTCGGGCGCACGGAGTCTAGTAGATTAACAAATTGGTAACGAATTCTTTGGGCCGGTCCGCGATCGTTACCTTCTGTGTGCGACTCAATCAGGGCTACACGGTCCATATTTTCCATAATGTGCAGAGTTTCGAGCTCCAAAGTCATGGTAAATGACCCATTGTACTCTCACTATACCTCATAACCCCCGAAATACAAGCGTTCTGATTGACAGAGACCGTGTCTTCGGCAGATCGAGGCTAGAAACGCTCTGTAACTTTGCGCACATGTCGACCATCGGCATCATAAACATATCGGCTCGTTTCAGGTGTTCCTGAGCCAATCACTTGCTTGGAAGAAGATTGCAGTAAATCCCGAAATCCCACTGCATGAAAAAAAGATGCGAAATCGTCGTGTTGCCGTGATCATCTATTGAAACGTCCTATTAGCTTAAAAAGACCAGTCCCCTTGGCGCAGCCAAGTAAGACATATTTTATTGTCTAACATCATCATATCGGTATATACACCGTCCAAGATGCATGGCACAGAGTGTTTACCAAAGGGGTTGTAAAATGCGGGCACAGAGCGGAGGAAACCGACGCGCTTATAGAAGCCGTCGCCCAAGTTGTCACGAGCACCGGTATAACAACACTGAATATTAGACAGCTTGTAGTATATATATTAAGTTAAAGGGTTGTAAATAAGATTATTAAAGTACGCTTTAGTACT